>PVIR01009860.1:0-51752 GCA_004026965.1 Petromus typicus | reverse complement strand
AAGCACTGCACTTGAGGTATGCGGTCTGCTGTTAGCAGCCTCAAGGAGAGCACGTCTGATTTATGCGGGTTGGTACCGCCCTTCCCCAAATCTATCCCAATGTCGCCCGCCTCTGAAGAAAACCGGTACCGGACAGGTCAGGCTTGAATTGGGCCGATGAGGCTTCAAGGAGAGCCTGTACAATGTCCCCTGATATGTTTCAGAGATCAGACCTCTACTCTCGCCTGTTTCATATACAAAAAAGGGGGAACTGTAGAGAGCCGCGCTGGTGCCACACCTAAAAGATGGCACTGGCTTCCTTTCTCTTTCCTCCTGATGGCGTGTGCTCCCTCTGCCATGTGACTCCTTTCGGGGTACTAGGCTGACTCAAGCATAGTTTGGTTGCTGCGCGGACCAATGGTAGGCCACTACACCTGATCCCCTGATTGGCGGAAGAGATGCATATAAGGCTTTGCACGGGCTGGGGAAAGAGAGACTCTCCATTATGCTGTAAAGGGTTCCTGAATAAACCGCTTGAAGAAGAGTTCCGGGTTGCGTCTTTCTTGCTGGTCGAGAGGGACGCGACATTTAGCCGCCTCAACATCCTGTGTTTATCAGGATGTTTATTAATTGCAAAAAGTGCCTATATCTGGTGATTAACCCATCCTGTCTAGGTTTGTGTCTAGGTTTGTGCTCTATGTGATGTCCATACACTGGTAAAATGCTTAAGAACATCTTTCCAAGAACATATCCTACACGTTAAATGGCAGGTGGTGGCATACACTTTAAATCTTGTGCTCTAGTTAATTTTTTTCTTTCTTTAAAGTTAGAGCTTTGGTTTTAGATTGGAATTCAGGCACCAATGCATTCCAGCTTTATGACTTTGGCAAAACTTCTTAAAAATCTCTGTTCCTCATCTTTTCATTAAGATGGGGTTAATTACATCTTGTGTGTATTTTGTAGAATATGGAATATTTACAAACTGGTGTACTGAGTGGTCAACAGACAGGTGATAGACATCAACCAATGAGAAGTCTGGTCATGCTGAGCACAGAGATAGGGTTAGACAAAAAGATCACATACAAGAATTCTGCAGGAGATTGTGTGGCTGGGGAGAGGTGGAGGAGAAAAGGTGTTACACTTTTTTTCCTTTTTGTATTAATCATTCTTTGTGCAATTATGTATTTCTGTGTTAGTCTTCCTGAGGTAGAGGCATTGTGTGAACTTTAACAGTCTGAGTTTCTTTCACAGAATTTCTTATGGTTAAGTAGGTTGAAGTCAATTGATCAACTTTGTTCTTATCTTACCATCAAAACTAATTAATCTGTACTTTTCTCCTAACCTGTATATTTATGGCTCAGTTATACTTTTCCAAATAAAGTATGAATTCCAAGAAGGCAAAATGACAGTATCATTTTTGTCCCCTCTCTTTGACTCTGCCTTTGTTATGCTTTCCATGGAGATGACCAACACGTTTTGGCTGAGTGTGGAATAATTCATGACTTGTTTCTTTTTCTTTTTCTTCTCTGTCTTTTAAAGCATGACCACAGCCATACTTTTCTGCATTCCTGATTTATTTGATCCCATATCTTCTCAGTCTGGGTTATAAACTACCATCCTGGTTCCAGTTATTCAGCGGACCAGTTTGAAATTCATGAAAACCTTTCTTTCTGGTTTAGAATCCATAGTTAGTTTAACAGCATAGCCTTTGTCTTTTTAAAGTTTTTGTTGCTGAAGCAAAATATCTGACACTAGATATTTTTTGGGGAAAAAAGAAAGATTTAATCAGATGGTGTTTTGGAGAAAGAAATTCCAAGATAGGGCAAATCCATGTGTGTATCCCTGACTATCTCATGTTGGACAGAAATATAGAAATGGAGTAGAGTAGTGTTGAATGGTAGGATTTTTACCTTGGGTTCAGTCTCCAGAATTGACCCATAAGAGAGAAAGGAGAGGGAGTGAGGAGATAGGGAAGAAGGGGAGAACACAGTGTAGACTCTTTATAACAATTCACTGTCCTCATACTTCTTGAGATTAGTATTAGCCCATCCCAAGAGTGGAGTCCCCATGAGCTAATTACATTATAACCCATCCCTCTTAAGAGTTCCACTGTAGTTGTGCTGGAGAACAAAGGCATGACCCACTTGTTCCTGAAATTTAAAAGAAGACATAGCTGAGGAACACACATGGCTATACTTTCTTTTCTTACCTTCTGGAAATTGCTTCCCATTCTCTTTGCCCTTTTTCTTGCCTATAATTTAAGAGGTGTTGATCAGGTGACTGTCAGTGTTTCTTCAAGCTTTACAATGTTCGAAGTGAGAAACTGAGCTTTTCTGTTTTCCCATGACCAATCAGTAGAGATCTGATGGTATCAAGATTCAAGTGCACTGTTGCTGTGCCTTGGAGGCAGGCCAGGAAAATTCAGGTGTGTTAAATCCACTGCACAGGAGGGAAACCTTAGTTTCAGAGATGCCAGCGGCAATGGCCTATTTGTTATTTTATTAGCTCATGCATTTTTGACCAGTATATTCACCAAGCCAACGAAATATTTATGCCATTCTTTGTTCTACTTTAAAACCAAAAGACTTAGACTCTCAAAACAACATATGCAGTTTTTTTGCACAGTGCCATGATAAACAACAGGGTATGCTAATAATAATCATTATGAGGATTTTTATGATAAAAGTATATCTACGCCAAATTCTCTAGGCACCTCAGAATGCCAAATGGAATATATCACCTAATAAAAGAGCAGCCTAGTTCCATAAATCTCTAACATAGTGAAGAAAAATTTTCCATAACCACCACCAACTGCATAATGAATAAAGCAACTATTCACCTATGTAAAACAAAGAAAAGAAGGAGCTTTAAAAAAAAAATCACAAGCATTTCCTAACTGAGGACTTTAAAGCAGGGGCTGAGAACCTAGAAAGGTGCTGTGTGTTGACACTGTACAAGATTCTCAAAAGTGAAATCCAGTTGTTCTTAAGGACTGGTCAAACCAAGCAACCAAGGGCAACTTTACAATATCTGCATCAGGTAGGGGAGCATGCACATGCTATGATAATCCACATTCCACAAATCTCAACAGCTGAGCACATGAGATGTTACTAACACTAACACTAATCCTGATATTTCTTAGGTTGAGCTTTGTGTCTGTGGGTGTTAAATCCGAGGCAGTTTTCAGGTTTGTAACTTTCCTCCAAAGTCAGGTTGGAAATGTGGGTTGGATCTTGGCTATTTCTCTGCAGCACTTCAAACCTTGTGCTACTTGAACTTCCAGCCATGTGAAGTATGGAGCATGAGGCCTTAGAGGAATTCTATCCTTTTTAACTAGTTTGTATTTTCATTCCAATTTTGCTCATCCCCATTGGCCAAAACCACTCACATGCTCCTACTCTAAGCTGACAGACACTGAAATCAAAAGGGTTGTGTGAAGAGCACTACTATTCAGTCAGAGCAGATCACTTTTCTTTGTAAGGGTAAGTGTTTCTGTCAGCCCAGACTAAGTTAATAAAGTACCATTACATGTATGGCTTAACAGCACAAATTTAACCTCCAAGTCAGGGAGGCTGGAAGCCTTACAGTAGGCTGCCAGCATACTTACATTCTGCTGGGACACACAAGCTCTCTCTTGTTCCTGAAGGGCATTGCATCTATGCATGCAGCCTCTCTTCTTTGGATCTTATCTAATCCTAATGCACCCTTGAAGTCCTCAAGATTATCCAGTGGGGAAGAGAGAACTTCAATATATATATATATATATATATATATATATATATATATATATATATATATAAATATATATGTATATATATATGTATGTGTGTATATATATATATATATTTTTTTTTTTTTTTTTGAGACAGGGTCTTGCTTTGTAGTTCAGGTTGGCTCTGAGCTCAGCCTCAAACTCACATCACAGCAATCCTCCCACCTCTGCCTCCTGAGTGCTGGGATTATAGGCATGAGCCGCCACGCCTGGCACTGTGGGATGTGGTACTGATTGCTGCTGGGCATGAGTCTCCATGCCTAGCATTGTTATACATGGTTACTGGGGATCTAAACCAGGTCCTTGCACTTGCAATGAAGGCAGGTGCTGGAACTACTGAGCTAAATCCCTGGCTCTTAACATATACATTTTGTAATGGACATAAACTTTCAGGTTAGAGTAGTGATTCCTGCCCAGGTCTCTTACCTGGCTGTATGACCTACATATACTTTCTTGGACCACACTATAATCAAGAATGGAAAAGATAAAAATGTATTTCAAAGTGGTAAAATTCAAATATCAAAAGGAATAATGAACACAAAAGTATTTGTTTTTGCCAAGCATCATCACCGAAATATAAACTTTTACATGGCCTTGAAGAAGGTGGGTCCTGGTACGACAGCACAGTGTTCAAATTCCTTGTTCAAATGCCAACATCAACATTTTTAAAAATAGTTTTGTCAAATTACTTAATTTATCCAGTTTACAGATATAAATCCTTGAAGAGTCTAGGTTTGTGTCAGTCTCAGATCTGAAAGGAATTTACAGTAGTGGTAGGTTCTATATCATGGCAAAGTGAAGAGAAAGAAAAGAGATCATTGTTTATTGAATTTCTTTCTTTCCAGTGAAGTAATGTTTCCCAGAATTCAACTTGCCTCTACACTTTTCCAAAATAAAAATGTATTTTCCAGAAGAAGATCATATGGCCATGACATTTATCACTAGAAAGTGATAAGGTATTGTCATAATTGGTGTGGGCTTAAATCAGCTACCTGAGATATAAAATAAGGAATTTACCAGAATCATACTCAGGCTTACATTATTTTCAGATCCTAACATTCCATTTTTTTCTTGAAAGAAATTTTCCTCCTAGTAGATAATGTGCTATATTTTCTTGGAATTTAATTATAACTTTTAATTATAATTTACTGGTCAAAGGGTCTTACATTCAATGTCAAGTAGAAAAGACTAGTGTGAGCACCAAATTCCTTGAAAAAAGCAATATTATTTTAGGTATTCAAGTTTGGATTTAAATTCTGACTTACTCACTACAGATACAGATAATTTGAGTGATGATTTTATTTCTTACAGTTCACTTTCCTCTTCAGTAAAACATAATAAAAACTACTGTATATATGCTTTGATATGGTACAATTAAATAATATGCCATTTCTGGGACATAGAACCTCATTAAGTAGTATTAATGGCAATAGTATCTGTATTAGCATCAGCATAATGAAAATTATTCAAAGAAATTCTTAGAAGAAAAACCAGTCTTGGTATTTTAACCCTTTCTCTTGGTCACATTAAGTATGTATTAATCTATTTATTTCCCCAAAATCCTCTATCAATATGGACGATTCTTATGTTTTTATGTAAATATCCTTTAGAAAATATGTTTGTACTGCTTGTCATATAGGGCCATGGTATCATATATTGAGAAACAGACTACCTGATAATAGTTAATTAACCATTAAAAATGATGTTCAACTTAATTTAGTCTTCAAATTCCTTATATAACACAATGTGTAGTATACAAAGGAAACATAATAAGAGAAAGGAGACTCTTGGAGAGAAGAGTACCAAGTTTCCTTAAAATCTGACTTCGATAAAGATATTGTTGATGAATTTATTTTATTATTTTTTATTTTATTCTACACTATCACTTTGTTAGCACAAGCATATTAATGATAAGAACTAAATGAAACTACACTGACTTTAGAAATTTCATTACAGACACAGATATGTAGGTAGGTAGATAGATAGATAGATAGACAAATAGATAAAGTAAATATCCATTATTGACTTTTCATCATATACAATGGCCTTTGTTACAACAGATGAGTTGAGTTATGAATTTCCCAGGAGAACACTAAGTGGAGGTGCTATTAACCCTATCATTATTTCCACTTCATAAGATGGAGTCTTCAAGGCAATAAGTTACTAAGATCGCTATGCCTCACCATGCAATGTTTGGATGACTCTAAGTATCTCTCCCCTTGGGAATCAGAAGGAGAGATGGATGACTTGATGGAATAGTACAGAAGTCATCTATACAGAGCTGGATGAAGTTAAGTATTTTTATTCAGTGGAGAATTTTTCCTTCTGTGCACAGAAAATTGGAATTCATTTTTAAAATTTAGGTGTGTCCTCTGAATTCAATATGCAAATAATTTAAAATGTAGGAATTTGGTGCAGAAGCAGAAATTTGGAGGGGATTTGGAGAGAAGGGTAAGAGTCAAGGAAGCAGTGCATTGTCACATTGGCATAGGAGATACTGGTGCTGATGGAGAATGTTGTACACTTGAATTCTCAGTCCATTGCTTCCAGATCCCACAAATGTGGAACAGGGAGGCTGCTGCATTTCAGCTTATGGGACAAAGTTTAGTAATTAAGAGTAGAGAATGCTTTTCTTTGGAATGGAAAATGCATGATTAGTTTAAGAACACCATCATTAAAGACCAAAATTAAACTAAAACTCAAATATTAAACATAAAGTCACCACTATTATTTATGTGAAAATAAAACTTAATAGAATGGTGACTCTAATACATTATGCTGGTATAAGTTGAGTGAAATTTTATACATAAGTTAAATATGGTCTTCTACATGTGCCTGACATTTGGATGTGCACCAATATGATGCCTTGATTGTGCAGAATGTTTCTTTGAATTCAGTTAGAACATGACTACATGTGCTGCAAAGAGGAATATTCTTACACAGGCATACAGGAATCAAAAATAAGGTAGAAAACGATTTTGTTAGTACCCATGGATTTCTGTTTCTCTCATGTAAAAGATGTATTAAATGTAAAGAGAAGGTTGTTTGTGCTGTTATGAAATAGAACCAGGGACTGTAATGTGCACTGAGTAGCACAATATTTTCCACTATTAATCTAACCCACAGATGCTGCTACCACTGAACTATGACCAGAATGAGTTGGATGTGATCTTTGATATACTGTTATGTGTCAGATGTAATTATGATGGTAAAAAAATTGAAGATCTTTGGGACATGGCCATTGGCATAGTGCTTGGGAGATAGATGGCTAGTTCTATACCCAAGAGTCAAACCACTTTCTGGTAGGAAGAATGCTCCAATTCTGGAGACATGTTTTTTACTCTTCCTGATTGGGGTAGAGCTGACTCCAGTTTTAGTGTGATGAGCTGAGTGTGTAATCAATCTTGAGCAACCTGGCCTGACTAGGAGGACACAGGGAAAGCGAGCAATCCCATTTGGGCACATCAGAATCAATGAGCCTAAAGGGATGAAGCATCGTTTTCCTTGTAATTCTTCATGGAGGTATAATGTCTTGTTTAAATTTAAGATCAGAGGAGATATATGTGTACTTACTGAAGAAAAGAAGAAAAGAATATGTGGAAATCTTGCCTTCAAATGACAACTGAACAGAAGAAAACAGAGAACGTAATAATGATGAATAAAATATAGATCAAAAGTACATGGAAAACAGACATAGGTAGAGCCAAGTGTGCAATGACATTCATATCTGGACTTTTCAATTATATAACTGAATAAAATTACTTCCCCTAGCCATACTACATATGACTAAATGTGTTATGAGTCAGTTATTAACTAATATTTGTGCACTTGGTTGGGACAAATATAATTTTGTTATATTTTTTGTACATAAAAATATAAAATAAAAAATACAAAAATGTATTTTTATTTGTACATAAAAAATAAAAATAAAAAAGCAATTTAATGTAATGGTTCATGGCCTATAATACCAGCACTGAGAAGTGCTGAAGCGGGATGACTGCCGTTAAAAGCCCTTCCTGTGCAACTTAGTTAGATCACGGTTAAAATAAAACCCAAAGTCCTAGGGCTATCTAGCTGTGGAAAGGCTCTAGGTTCAGATCTTAGAATGGGGAAAAAATTCTATTCACAAGTGGAATGATTTGTTTTAAAGTAAAGGGAAACTGGGTCTCTGTCAACAGGTTATAGAAGACACCAGAATCTGTCTCTTGAAAGTGTTTTCAGCCTGATGAGTCAACAGTAGCTGATGACTGTATTTAGCTCCCAGTGTTTGTGGAGCCCATCAAAAACAAAGTGATCACAGAAAGGAAGTTATGTTACAAACCACTGCATTTAGAAAGAAAGGAGAATTATGTGTTCAAATTTATCAGACTTCTGTTAGAAGTATAAAAACACATTGCAAATGTGGATACATATACATATATACATATGTACATATGTACACACCAGTGATGTTCCTACTACTAAGCTTGAGGAAATTTCAAAATAGCTCCCCAACAAAAAAGTACTCCATGACTCTCTTACAGATTGTATGTTGCACTCTCGTAGACAAACTACAAAACCCAGTCACCATAATCAGGGATGCTCTGCTCACCACTGAGCACAGCTATCTTCAAGGAAGGTTGTGATCTCAGTTACTACTGATTCTTCTTCCTTTCTTAATAAGGTGAGAGAGTGTATTGCTTTTTTGGTCCACAAAAAAGTGAGATGAAGTTTCCCTAGCTAGAGAATTGATTGTATTTTTTCAAATATTCAGAAATGAGAATTATATAACAGTTTAGTTGTGACTTGGAAATAAGTATATATTGCCAATTTGCTCAACAATGTAGATGTACATTAAAGAGGACCAAGATAAACAGCACAGTGATCAGTCTGAAAATATATCACTGTATTCTGAAATTCTAAGTAGCGTACAGGACTTGGTTAAAGTAATAATCATTGCTTTAATTATTGTTTTAATTAATTATTTTCCTCCGTTAGGATAGGATTGTTAGGGAAAATGGATAATCCGTCCACTGTAATGTAACGATGATATTTGCCACATTTTTATCTATTGCAGTCACTGACATGTAAAGACTTACTACTGCCACTTTATTTCATGTTCCTTTCCTCTTCTCTTTGTAGTTAGTAGTCTTCTCTAGTGAGACACTTTGGTTGTGCATTTTTGTCTTTTATGTATCTACAATAGGTGTTTGCTTTGAAGTTATTAGTAGGCTAACATAAAAGGCAGTTATGATAAACTACCCTGAACTGATAACCATTTAATAGAAGCAGCATAGAGAAATTACCATTTTGTTTTTAATTTCACAATTTGTATATTTTTATATTGTGTAGCCTATAACAAAATATTGTACCTATTACTATTTTAATAGTTTTGTCCTTAAACTATCATACTGAATATATGAGTAACATATGTACTTCCATTACTGTACTTGAGAATTCCAAGCTTAACTCTGTACTAAATGTGACATGTTCGCCCATTGGTTGGCTCATGTTACTAATTACTGTACTTCTTTCAGATCAAAGGCGCCCTCCAGCATTTCTTATAAAAGAGATACTCTGATGCCTTAGTTGCCTTCTCAACACTCAGATTAAGTATCTGAAACACAAAGGAAGGAAGGTTTTAGTCCACAATTTGTAGATTTCAGGCAAGAGTAGGCCGAGCCCACAGCAGGGCAATATGGCAGAGGGGCGTGTCCGAGGAGGAACGCTATGGCAGGGTAGACAGGAAGCAGAGAGTTTTCCTTCTTGCTCTTTTTGTCTCCTCCATACTACAAGCCAATTGGTTGATGTCACCCACTCCCAGTTAAATCTTTCCTCTTCTGTTTATTCATCACCCACACCAAGCACTTTCTGAAGTAACCAGTAGATTTTTCTAGTATCATATACCCAAGGTCCAGTCACTAACAAAAGCCCCTCCTATGGCTGCATGAGACTTTGGAAGGGCATCTAGATAGTGGCCATGACAAGTGCTGATAAACTTCTTTAGCTTTTATTTGTCTGAGTAATTCTTTAGCTGTCTTTCATTTCTGCACAACTTTGCTAAGTAAAATATTCTTCATATGCATTCTTTTCATTCAGCATGTTAAATATATCATACTATGTTCTCCTGGACTGCAAAGATGCTATAGAGATGTTTGCTATTAGTTTCCTTCAATTTCCTTTTTATATGACATGTTTCTTTCTTTCCTTGCTTTCACAATTCTCTCTTTGTCCTCACTTTCTGAAGGCTTGATTATTGAATGTTTTATGTAGTCTTGTTTGGATTAAATGTGGAAGCTTTAGAAAGAAAGCTTTAGAAAGTTTTAGAAATTAGGAAGCTTTCCAGAAATTAGAAAAACCTTTTGTTATTATTTCTTTAAGTAAGTTTTCTGGCTTTTTATTGTTCTATTTTCTTTTATAAACTTCTATACAGCTAACATCTCTTTTCTTGATAAGATACTGTCTTTTCAGTTCCATAAGCTTTCATCACTTCTGTTCATCATTTTCTTCTCCTGTATTCTGATGATATCTTCCAATAATATGTCTTTGGGTTCATAGATCCTTCCTCCTGTGTGATGACTTCTGCTGTTGATGGCCTGTCTTGCATTTCCTTCATTTTATTCCTTACAGATATTCTTCCTTTAATGGCTTATTTATTTAATTAGTGTTTAGACTTATGACAGAGGCATGTTCTTCAGTCTTATGGCCTATTATTCAGTCATATGACCCATTTGGGTTTTTCTTTATTGTTCTGTGTATCTTGTTGATACAGTTTCAGTAATTTCTTTGGTACATTTCTTCTTGTTTATTTATTACTATAATTCTTCCTGATTGTGCTACTGTATTAATACTGTAGTTTTAGGTTCTGTTAAACATTACATTATTCTATGTAAGAGTTACTTAGTGAACTAAAAACAAAGTCATTAAGTTGGAGTTTCCTTTTACATTTTTTTGTTCTTTTTTTTTTTTTTAACAGGGTCTCACTTTTGCAGTTCAGGCTGTCCCTGAGCTCACCATGTAGCCCAGAAGAGCCTCAAACTCCCAGAAATCCTCCTTCCTCTGCCTCCTCAGTGCTGGGATTATAGGCATGAACCACCACGCCTAGCACTGTGGTATGTGGTACACGCCTGACATTGTTGTATATGGTTACCAGGGATCACACCCAGGCCCTTGTGCTTGCAAGGCAGGTACCAGAACCACTGAACTAAATCCTTGGCCCTCAATGTTCCTAATATTGTAATATACATACTCTATATTATTTTCTCATTTAGCAACCAGTTCATTTAATGATCTACTTGCAGGAATGAAACTCAGTAATTAAATGAGGAATGTCTACTTATGTCTCAATTCCTTCTTTTCCTGATTGCATATTGTTTGTATTTAATAATTTTGATCTCTGTTAATTTTTCCCCCTTTTTTATGGTTTTCTTAATTTCAAGAAACTGTTTCTTGGTATTTCCTTGAAGTTGTTTAACCTTCCTTAACATAATTATTTAGAATTTTTTCCAAGCAGTTTGTAACTCTACTTCTCTGGGGCTGGTTACTAATGTTCAGTTTTGTTTCTATAACATTTCTGTGTTTCCTTGACTAGACTTGCCCATTGTAGCTGAGTTTGGTGCCTGTACACTTGTAGAAGTAGAGGACCTAGTTTTGATAGAGTTCAGTTTGTCCTATGCCTGGAAATTTTTCATTGGACAGCCTGTCTAAAAATTTGGGTGGCTGAACTGCTGTGGTCTGAGTCCTTCTGCTGGATTCTTCTGGCAGACAGGTCTGACACCTGTATAACCAAGTTGGCCAAAGTAGTACTTGTAACTCTAGGAATAGTCCAGGACTGTGCAGTTAGCCTGGAGCCTTGATCCGTGGTCCACATTAAGCTTGGGTCCCAAGAGATTTACACTGTACTAGACTGGACTGTTAGCCTAAATCAGTAGGGAGCGTCCAGCTGCTATGATGACCTTGTTGTGTAGGTCTATTATGATGGCCCTGAGTAATGAAGGTTTGGGTTTGGGTCTGGGCTCCAGGTCTAGGGAGATTTTCTTGGAGCTTTGTCCTTTATGTGGTCTTGGAGCCTCCCTCTGTGGGGGCCATAGAAGTACAGGGATCTGTTCAATGTGGCTTGCGTTCTAGGTCCAGTGGAACAATCTTGATTCCCAGAGCCAGTGAAATTGGCTAATAGCCTGACTCTTGTTTGATACTAGGACAAAAAAAAATTTAGGTATGTGAGAGAATAATTTGAGCCTGAGATCATTAGTATCTTCTGGAAAATCAGTCCATACACAACAGTCTAAGACTTGAGGAGAGAATGACTGTCATGCAGCCTGAGTCTACAGGAGCCATCTAACTGCTAGGGTCTCATAAGGTGTGGCTTGGAGCCTGAATTTGCTGTCAATACAAGAATTTCATGTCTTCTAGAACATGAAGGCATAGAGTCTGGCTGGGGCTTAGGGGTCTCCAGGGACTGGTCTGGCACTGTATAGATCTGAGCCTTCGTCTGTCAGTGTGGCCTGTTTTTTGCAAGTCAAGGTTGATGACCTTGAACTAGTGGAGGCTTAAAGCCCAAAGCTGGGAGATACTATCCATTTCCATGCTGGTATGTTCCTGGAGTGGGCTTGGAGACTGCGTCTACAAGGCTTAGGTTGGGTATGGGGGCAAAGGCAGCCGGGGGCCTTCCAGCATAGGTACATGTCTGGCTGCTGAGTCTCCTGGTATCTTTCTGGAATCTAGAACCACAAAGACTTGTTTATTATTAAATTTTTCTGGAGCAAGTACACACTTGGGCTCCAAATCAATGTCTCATGCTAATTTCTGTCTTTCCCAAAGCAGACAATATTTTCATAATGTGCGGCCCAGGGTTGAGGGATGGATAATATGAGTAATGTGAAACCATTCTTAACCTTGTCCATATGTTTTCTTTTTAAATTGTATTGTACTCTCCTACCCATGTCCTTAGCCCTTGTGGAGGTATTTTTCACATGAATAGCTATCCAAACTGATGTCTTAGGCTGGAGGTGGGCATGACAGATATGAACTACAAAGTCTCGTTCTACCATCTTGCCTGAAGTTCTATTAATTAGCAACATTTTAAGTGCCCTTTCCTTGGGTATTTTTACCCTGTAGACCTTCATGTGGAAAGAACAAAGAAAAACAAACAAACAAACAAAATCTTGAATGTTGGACTTTTTATTAACATTGATGTGACAGAAGAAGGACATTAAATGTAAACTTATTCAGTGCTGTGACCCAATTCATTCTCAGCTGGAGCAGTGTGTGGAACACAGTAGTAGCTCAAAAATACTCTGTAATGAAAAGGAGGATAGAAAAGCCAGTTGTTGCAAATGAAGGTTATAATATTAAATTCTGAGAAGGTTGGATGTGCTCAAGTCTCATCTTTTTTCCACAGTTATAAAGACAGTGCTGCCGAGTCTAGTGCCAGACAGAATTATCGACACCCTGCACGTTCAAGGGAAGAACTGTAATCTCTCAAATGTGAGTGATGACGTGTGTGCATCTATTTCTACAAAGGCTCTTTGTTCATCCCAAAGCCATAGAAAAAATTTCCAACAAGTAAGTGACTGACTGACAGCATAAATAAGAAATAAAAAGCTAAGAAAGAAATTGGGAACTTAAATATGTTTTGAGAATTCCTCAGGGTTGACTTTAAAAAAATAAAACAACTTTTGACACACACCGATTTCCAACATTTTAATCAGAAGTACAAAAACACATTTTGAGAACAAATGGGAGGAATGTGGAGAAGGCTGCAATGAGCTTAAGTAGCACTGTTGTTTAATAAGCAAGCCGAGTGCTCTGAAATGTGTGGAAGCTGCTAAAAAGGAGAGACAGACCCATTCAGATTGTGCTGTCCAGTCCTTTCCTATTGACCCCTGATCTTGCAGTCAAACTGAAGGAGGTGAAAGACTCTACATTTGGCCTCTGTTCTCTGTGTCAGCCTTTCTTGCTGGTTCTGAAAAAACCTCAGTGAACCCTGCACTCTGTTTCAAGTCTCCTATAGGAGAAGTACAGGGATCCAAATCCACTTACTTGACATCACTGAGTCTAGGTAATGTCTGCATCCTGGGCATCTGCCATGAGGACTGAAGGTGGACCTGGAAGAGTAAGAGAGCCCAAGAAAGGATTAAAGAAATGTAAAGTTAGTTGCAGGAGAAAAATGGAAGGAAAAAAAGAGACTGAGTATCTGTTAACTCTTACCTCAGGGTCCATTCTTAGCAAGAGACAAATGGAAACAAATGCAGAAATCAGACCAAAATGACATTGAACTGACCTTCAGCAGATATATTTAGAGAAGAAATCAGATGTGTTGATGCTGTTTTTCTATCCTTCTCATGGGCACCACAGAGGCTTTAACCCTAATTCATAGGATGTCGACTTCGTTCTTCTGAAATGAGCATCAAGAATGTACATGGACAAAGGCACAATGCCTCCCTTTAATATCAAAGCTTTCTGCCCACGGGATGCTAGCAGTTGCTACTTTGGCCACCATACTCTTAAAATTAATTTATTATCTTTCTCCAAGACTGCTCTATAAAAGGGAGGTACACCTACCCAAACAAAACACATGCAAACACACACACACACACACACACACACACACACACACACACACACACACACGTTTCTGTTCTGGTATTCATTTTATGTTCCATTTCTCTTCTTTCTGCCAAAGCTCTTACTCAGAATTCACCAACTTTTATAACTGACAATAGCTTTGTGAGTGTGCTAAGATATGAATAAGATCAGAAGGAAGGAGGTTAAAGTGTTATTCTGTGGCCACTTCACCCTGGGAGGGGTTTCATTCTAGGGACCACATTAAATGAACTTTCCCAAGTTAAATGGCTCAGATAGAAATGGTAAGAATGCAGTAAGAATCTACTGCTTGTGTGTACAAATGAGTAGATGGAGCTCGACAAAGAAAGAACAACAGAACACGTGGGCAAGATGGAGCATCCTGTAAAAGCAGCCCCTCTTCCTTTTAGAAGTAATTTGAAAAATTTGAGTATGATTTTTATTACAATGATTTAATATTACTTGAGTGGGGATAAGATATGTTCTCAAGAAAAGAAAAAAACATGACATTATAAGATATATTGACATCCTTTCTCCATAGACTGAAAAGAAAACTAGAGGAAGTGTCTGAGTAGGATGTTATAGAACAGGAGTTAGCAAACTAGAGCTCCCAGGGCCAGACTCAGGCTCCAGTCTCTTTTATGGGGCCTCAGCTCTGCATATTCATTTATATACTAACAGCTCTTTTAGCTCTGTAAGGTGGAGCTGAGTAGCTGCAAGTGTGATCACATGACCCAGAGAAGCTAAACTATTTCATATCTACCCCTCTAAAGAAATATTTTTCCTAATCTCTGCTGTAGAAGAAATTGAAGAGGACAAAATGAGACTATAAAAGATTAAATATTCTGACTCTGTCTTGTTGATTTTTTGCAAGTAAGACATCTCTACTTGGAAACAATGAATAAAATGATTTAAATCCACAAAATATTTTGTAGAAACACACTCTTTTATAACTACTATAAAGGGAATTGTAGTTTGATGGAGAATTTATGGATGACCTCATTAAAACAATCATGAAAGGGAGGCATTAATATTCTGAGTTTAACAGTTCATAATGGTTACAGAGTCATTTTAATGATCATCAACAAAATACTATTACCAATTTCTTTTTGAAATACACAAGAGGATTTCAGATTTCATATCTACATCATATGCATACAAAGCCATTGATGGAGAAAGCAAGCTACTGAAAGAATACGATTTTTGAGAAACAAATGTTCAATCTGTATATAATAAAACATCCTCAACTTTTATAGAATCTTTTTCACAGTCTCAGAGTATGTTAGAAAGATTCAGGAGTGTTTCTACTGTACCTGAAGTCAAGAAAGTCTTTTAATTGCAAACATTATGTTCATTTCCATATGTTCATAACTTCAAATATGGTGAATAGCGGACATTTTGCAAGATTTATTGGAGTGTTATTTCCTGGAGGCATTCATTTGGGAAGCTTTTATGTGATGAATGCATTTCTAATTGGGATTATTTACATAGGCATCTGGGTCCTGGTGAGGGATGCAAGAGAGGGGACAGGTAAGCTGAGGTTTAGATGACACTGCATTTGATTTAGCATCTTCTGAAGTGGGGAAGCAAGGCTCATGTCAAGGCCTTTCTAGGAGAGCTGTGGTGTGGCACAGATAGATTTTATGGATCCATTTAGCCTTTAATGTCTATATTTTCATATTCCAATAAAATTTGTCTTTGTAGCCCCCCTGGACATATGTTAAGAAGTAAAAGAGGAGAACATAAAGTGGTTGTGAAAGAGTAGCTTCGAATGAAGCTTTGTTGATGTTGTCTGTCACATCAGGATGGAAGGAAAATATAAGCTTACTGAAAAGAGATGAAGATTTTTTCCAAAATGTTGTTATGTGTTCATTTAAGTGGGATCAAAGAGCAAAATGGGAACTTAAAAACAAAATTTATAAAGAGATTGCTCTGTAAAGTACTTTTGTACCTTTATAATTCAGGATATGTCTGTCTAGCACATCTATTAAAAATATTTTTTAAAACCACTCTTGGGCTGGATAGTTAGGTTGCTGAAAATAACTCGGTAGTCCTAAGAAAAACAAAATAAAAAATATAATATAACCAAAATGTCTTTCAATATATCTAAGACTCCAGTGGAGCAAAGAGTTCTCACTAGGGTACTGTATTGGCACACGGCTTGTAGGACAGTAATGTAAATGTCTGACTGGAAGAACAGGGACTGACTGGGAAGTGACGAGTGAAAATGGCAGTAATGACAGAGCCTGAGGAAGCCACAACTATCTGTTCTGGTGAGTGTCTAGGAGAAATTAAGACTAAGATGGAAATTGTTTAACCATGATGGAACAGTAATCATATTCCAAATGTGTGTGTTAGCTTAGAGGAGAGAGGAATTTTCTCTCATACTTGTTCAATTTTTAACCCTGAGGGTATGTAGTTTTCCATTGTCCAGTGTAGTCTCAACTGAGAATGAACAGAAGTTACAAATATAGAGTTTACTCTTTTTCCTCCCCTGTGAGATATCACAACAAACTCCACCATGTACCAGCTTCAGACAGAAATGGCTCATTATGCAGGTGAGTGATGGGCACATGGTCCTTCTTCTCTGGTGTGGACTTAGGTTCTTCATAGGATCACTTCCTGAACATCTATAGGCCTAACGACAGCCTCATTTGCAGATCTGGGTCTTCGGTCTTGTTAGGTGGAGAACAACCATTATTTCCAATGTGGCTTTTTATTCTCTACATCATGTCTCCTAGTCAATTAGCCTATAGCCTGGTTGACTTAAATAAGAGCAAACACTGATTCTAGTCATGTCTCTTAACTGCCAATGTTAGGGATGAATTAGTGCTATTTATGTTTTATTGATTAATATGGCCAAATTAAATGGGATCAGTTGATAAGACAATCTAGGAGTATCAAGAGACATAGATATAACTCACAGGAGCTTTCTGTGACTACTCTGTCCTAACTGATGGAAGTTTTCTTGATGTGTACGTAACTTAGCAAAAAATATAAAAATTTGTCTTTAGTCATATAATTTTGAAAAATGCAATTATGAACTTGTTCGAGCCAATTTCCATGCTACAGGATGCCTAAGAGTTTCTGTTAGGCTAATGGACGCTGTTAGAACCAAATAATGTATATTTTATGCATCATTCCCAAATGGATTTTTATCATGGATCTCCTTTTTATGGACTCTGATAGGAATGAAACACTATTGAATAGATTTTGTAAATTACTGAAGCAACATGATACAGAACCAGATAGACGGTACATAGGACATATCCTCAAGATCTTAGAGAAATATGTGAACCAAGCAAAAGCTGATAAAGTATAATAGGATCTGGAGGGAAATACCCAGTATTTGGAATCAGGACATTTAATTACTGTTTCCATCCCTTTTGGTGCCAGAGATATTATTTCTCTGAGCTTCAGATATGCAGAGTGGAAATACTAATGCCGTGTTGTTACAAAGAATGGTTTAAGGGCTCAATTATAACATAAAGTAATTTCCAAGTTTTTCATGATCAAAATGCTGTTTTTACGTTTTTTGTGTCAACAGAGGGATTGGTAGCTGCTTACCAAACAAGGATGATGGAAAGATTTCAGGGTAAAGCTGGTACAATGCAAATACCTCTGCATAAAATACTTAGTCTGGTTTTTATTAATAACTAATAAAACAGGTTGAATCTGTGGTCCCTCTGGTGATAGCATTAGCAGAGGATTTTACTATACAGATTTGGAGCAAATTAGATCTCTTGTTGGCCATCTCCTTTATCACTGAGTTCTGAAATCTACTGTTCTCTTCATCTTCATTCCTGACACAGCTTTGTATAAAAGAGTATGAGAGGAAGGAAAGATAATATTCACTCCAGCAGTAATAATCGAGACAGGTTTGAAAAATAAAGACTCTTTAAAATTCTGAATTAAGAACATGATAATTGTTCCAGCACAGTGATATCGCCTTCCATATTCTCTCCACGTGACATGGACATCTCTCTCTCTCTGTTTCTCTCTCTCACATTCATAACTCTATTAAAGGACGTGTTTATTGTGTTCTTCCCTTTAAGAACAAGTTGATGACAGTGTGGTAGGAAAAGCATCCCTTAAAGTAATATATTTTGAAAAATTATATTCTTCTTAAAGACTTGTATTGTCATTTCTATTTTTGTCCTGGATGAGTACCAGAGTATGAGAGATTTCTGTGTTTAGCTTAGGGTTTCCAAGTATATTTGGGAGAAAGTTTTATTTAAAAAAATACCAATATCAAGTAGTGGAGATGCAGGGCATTGCTAAAAGTTATTGGGAAATGGGTCCTGAAATGTCTCAGAATTCTTCAGTTGATCAAGTCTGTGACTAGAGGAGTCTCTTCATAAATTTCTGTTACTCATGTATAATATTTTCATAAAGTTTTATTTCTAAGGAAAATCTCTATCTTATTTTTGTAGTAATTGGGATATTAATTATAATTCTTTTTAGGTGTTTTGAAGTTTTTCATGACCAAAGTACTGTTTTGATTACTATTCTATATGCCCCTGTATCGGAGTTCACTTACCAAGCCCCAGTAATAGGTCCTGAGGTTTCTTATGGCTATTTATCTGAGGCATGTTCTCCAGTCAGATTATCTTGCTGACATAATCTAGCATGCTGACTACATAACTTCACCTGAAATGGAGAGGACTTTGAGTGCTCGGGAAAAGTGTTTGCTATTTTATTTAATTACATGGTCTAATTGGGAGTAGATTTATTTAAAAGACAGACAATGCCTCATACATTTTCAATTCTGCTCATGATGATAACTTGTGTTTCAGACATTTGAATACTCTGTTTCACAGGAAAACCTCCCAGAAACTTTTGACAAAGTCAAAGTCAATGCCTGAACCTCCCCCACCCCCAAGGAAGTTCCTCAGATTCCCTAACATAAGCCTGGAATTCAGTGATTTAATAACTCTCTGGGTTTGGAGTGTCAAAGAAATGTTGATAACATTACAATTACATGCTTAAGGGCAGAAATTGCCTGATAGTGAGTTGGTTCATTCTGGGTCATTTTTTTCCTTTGAAAGAAAACATTCTTAGTTTTGTACCATTCTTATGAGATTAAAGAATTTTTTCATATGTAAAATCTTGCCAAAGCAATCACATGTGATGTAAGTAAACACTAGAATTTAGATTTTGAATAAGAACTTAACAGGAATTCCTCAGACAGTACCTTAGACAACATATGTATCTCCCTCTCCCAAAGTTGATGCTGTCACCTTTACTCTGGTACAAATAGCTGTAGGGTAGATTTCAGTGTGAATTAAAGAGTGCAAAGCAAGACAATATAGCACAGTTTCTGATACAGAGATGTGGCTCCACAAATAGTAGTTGCTTCTAAATCATTAATTTGTTCTATTCTTTCTCTTTTCCTCACTCTCTCGCTCTCTCACTCTGTGTGTGTCTCTCTCCCCCTTCCTCTCATCTGATAATTTTCATAATAAGCTTAAAAGATAACTTGATAATAAAGTAAATAAAAATTACTTTGTTTTTGCAGTTTGCATTTACCAGGCACAGTGTGACATTTCAATGCACATATACAATTATAATGATTGTATCAGAGTAATTGGTGTATCCCACACTGCACACATTAGTAGTTTCTTTGGGTTGGATCACTGAAAGTCCTCTCTACTAGTATTTTGAAATATCCACTAATTGTTGTTAACTACAGTTTTGTAAAGCTCAGCATGATCTGCTGGTCCAGGAGGCAGAGCAATTACTCAAGAGTCTACACATTATGGTAGGATCCACAATTGTGGCCCTGTATTCTGATAAGTAGAAAACTTCTCCGTATTTTTAAACCAAATATTATTAGAAAAATAGCTAAGATGGATGCATATAGATGATTTTTGTGTGTAAATGTTTGCATCAGGAAATTCAAAAGAACTAACATTGGATCTAGTTCCTCCTCTCCATAATTTTATATTAGTAAGATATTAGTGATCTTCCCTTTCACATTTAATACTTATTTAAAGAGAGGTGTAATGCTGGTTGAATATGTACAGAGTGGAGTCAACATATTGAGACATACGGAGCTGTGATTTCTTCCTTTGTTTATGTTAGAGTCAATTTTTATTTTTCAATATTTAAAAAACTAACTTCCTGGGGCTGTAGCCCTCAGTAATTTCATGTTGTTCTGCTAATTAAAAAGTTGAACAGTCTATGTGCTGTGATGCATATGTGTCACTCTAACACTGTGAGCGGATGAGGCAAAAGGATCACATGTTTAAGCCCATCTTTACAATTTCACAACTTAGTAAAACTCCTACTCAGAATATAAACCAATCAATCAATAAACCAGTAGATAAGTTGACTCATTTTTTAAAAAGTGAAGAATATTGCCTGTATTTGTGTTACCTTTACTTAAATATTTTTGTAAGATATAGTTTCAGAATTTTGTATTTTGTGATTTAATCTAGCTAAAATACATCTCAATACACATTCTGATCTGAGGTGCCATATTAATTTTAATAGTGGTATTAAAGATAATATACAGAATTAATTTTGAGTTATTTCTCTTATATATGAGAGAACTGATCAAAACAAGATATACATTTAAATAAAAATTATTCATTAAATTAAAAGACATGTTGCCATTAGTTCCCCCACAGTATTTCCCCTCATTTTGAACACTTTCCCATTGTTCTTGCTACATTCTGAAGCAGTTCTATTCTCTTTCATGAATTTCTTTGACAATTGTAATATGAAAATATATGATTTTTTTTAAACAAAATCTCCTCATTTAGCTCAGATCATCCTTACCTCACTCTGGAGCCCAGGTTGGCCTTGAACTCCCAAGGATGCATCTTTCTTGGGCTCTGTCCAGAGTGCTGAGATTATGGGACTGTGCCTCCACACTCGACGACAATGAATGTTTATGACAAGTGTCATCCAACCTGACAGCACTGAATCTGCCACCTTTTGACTTCTGATCATCCCCCCCAAATCAAAGTAACTAAGAAAAATAAACTTTTAAAAGTAATTTTTAGAATTTTTTTAGTTTGTAGTGTATGGAATTTGTAGTCGTGTTAGGGAAAAAGCGAATGTATATAACACAGGTTGTCTTATTTTTATCTATTGCCCCTTCCACCCTCTTCTTTCTTTCCGTCTCCATATCCTCTTTACTCATTTGGATTCTTATCATCATCATCATTCTTTTTAACTAATATTTTTAATTAATTTTATTGGTACATTTTATATATACATTATGATCACATTCAACATTGTGGGTTTGTACCAGTACATGACACATCGTGATTGCTATTTTTTCCCCATTGCTCTGCCTTCCTTAAATATAATGGTATATTCATTGTACGTATCTGGTACATATAAATGACAAGATTTAAGATAAATATTTTGAATTTAAGGCTGAAGTAGGCACAACAGTGAAAGTAAAGACACTCAGGAAAGGGGACCAACAGGAGAGATTCAGACAGTGGCAATGATGAAGGGATGAGTGTGTTCAAAGGAAGTGGAATTATTTTGAGGAGAATTCATGGCAATATGCCTTTTACTGTAATATATTTTTTATCAACATAGTCATTGTATTCATTGATCATGCTTCAGCTATCATCTTATCTATTTAAAATTGATTGAGAAATAACTTATTATGGCACCTAAAGCCCTTCTCAATCCAGACCTGACTTCCTGCTCTGACCTCCATCCTGCCTTGGCTATTGGCTTCTGGAAAACAGCACATTCCTGAAAGGGAGAATCCTGATTGTTCTTGGTCCTTCCACATGCTTTAAACACACCTTGATAAATTCATCTAATGATTCCTCTTCAACTGATACATCTTTAAAGAAGAAAGAAAAACAAATACATTTATTGGGCATTTCCTGTGTGTCTGGCAATAAGAATATTCCTGTAATATTTTATCCTCATAAGATCTTTGAGTGAAACTTATTTTCTAAACATTATACATTATATATATATATATATATATATATAGAGAGAGAGAGAGAGAGAGAGAGACAGAGAGAGAGAGAGTTTCTTTGAGTGAAACTTGCTTTCTTCTTATTTGCCAAACACTATATATATATATATATATATATATATATATATATATATATATATATATACACACTATATATATATATATATATATATATATATATACACACTATATATATAAAGAGAGAGAGAGAGAGTTTGTGCAATGTCACATAATTAGCAAGTAGCCCAAATGGGATTTGAACATTTAGTCTTCTCTTTTTTTTTAAGGTTTTTTGAAACAGGGTCTCACTTTGTGGTTCAGGCTGGCCCTGAGCTCAGCCTCAAACTCACATCACAGCAATCCTCCTGCTTCTGCCTCCCAAGTGCTGGGATTACAGGCGTGAGCCACCACGCCTAGCACTGTGGTATGTGGCACTGGTTGCTGCTGGGGTGAGTCTCCATGCCCATTATTGTTATGTGGTTACTGGGGATCGAACCCGGGTCCTTGCACTTGCAAGACAGGCGCCGGAACCACTGAGCTATTTCCCTGGCCCCAGTATTTAGTCTTCTCTTAAACCATAGGCTAATTCTCTTTATTCAGGGCAACTTTATTTTCTATTTCAGGAATTTCAAGCTGTTTTCTTGACAGTTTAGACCTCTCCAATTGGCTGCACTTTGAAATAAGTCAACGTATATTCTGTATGTCACTTATTTCCTATGTATTATGTCATACAATAATGTTTGCACTTACTCTATATGATCTTAAGATCTATTTGGAGTGTTATGCCAGATTATTCTTTGCATCTTCAATAATTCACACTGGACCAGACCCAGAATACACAGGTGACTAATGCACTGTCTATCTTTTTACTTTATTTTCTAATTTAGTTATATTACTGCTTTTGAAAATAAACCTCTATTATATGAAATGTTGCCAAAGTGGTTAAGAAAGGGCTATTTGAATTGAAGATTGGTATGTGAATGTTGTTGCATTTCATAAAGAAAAAAATGTTCTTTTTTAAAAATATATAACCTAAGAGTTGCATAGGAATTGTTTCTAAGCCATAAGATTATTTACTTCTGCACTGAAGAGAGAATAAAATCAATTTCTCTCCAGAAATTTATGAGTGATGAAGATAGAGCATTAGGTAATACATTTCCAGATCTTTCAATAGACCCTCACCACTGCTATATTTAATAAACCCTTACTGCTGCTATATTTAAATAGATCCTTATCGCTGCTATACAATACATGCCACATTGCCTCATTAGCTATATTCAGATATTAAAGAAAAATTTATGATTAAAAATAGAAAATGTTGAAGTCATTGAATTCAAATTATTTGAATAAAAGAACCTGTGACATAATTGTTACACAGTTGATTTTCTTCATTGTCTTATTTCAGTCTTTTGGGAGTCCAATAAATAGATGTAGTTTTTTTTTTTTTTTTACACTTTATGCTGTCAGCCCTAAGGCAAGGAATACATCGTACATAAATACCATTAGGAAAAATTAAAATTCACTCAGTATCTTTCATAGATAATAAACTGATTTGAAAATATTTGATGTTTTAAAATTAGGAAAATGTAACAATTTATTTTACATAAACCAGTGCTTTAATATCAAGAATTTTACCTGGGTTACACCTTTGAAACCACTGCATTAAATAAATTATGGAAATTACACTGAAAGGCAGAGAAGATGGAATAAAAATTGTCAAGAACTGACAGGCATATGTAACAATTCCCCAAAGTGGATGCAATAGTTATGCATCATAAACACATACTTGTAAAAAATTTAGAAAAGAATATACATGGAAAGGAAGCACATAGTAAAGGTTGATTTAGTATTAATACATAAGCAATTGAGAGTATCCAGTGTTGTGCTCATTTCGTTTCATGATTCTCTTTTTGGTGGGAAAAAAAATAACAAAGAAAGTAAAAGAAGAAATACAAGATACTTTCCCATGCAAAAGACTACTGTATAAAACAGATGGATGCGGAAATATCTCTGGAGAAAGAACAGGAGTTGGAAACCTAATCATCTCCCTCCAAAATCTCACCCTAGCTCCCCATCATACGGATTCAGCTTTACTGGCTGTAGCCACCTGAGTCTTAGCCACCATGACTTTCCCTGAGAGAAACTGGTTAATTTTCCCTGCATAATTTCCCAGAATATCATAGATAAACAGAATCACCAGTGAGATATTTAGAACTTCATGATGAGATTTAGGCACAAAGAATGTGCCTGACTATGAAATTAGCTTGAGGTAAAGCAAGTCTATTTTGGCATGGATTAAGCTGTTTTTCTCTTAATGCATAGGACTCTCATTCCTACCCAAACTGAAAAGATGAACTTGGTCTTGCTGCTACCAGGGTATGCTCTCTTACCAACAAGTGCCCTGACAACAGCATTCTGTGTCATTCTCTAACTTTTGAGTCCTTTTTCTTCATTATTATGTTGTATTGAGGTTGAAACTCAAGCACTGGGACCTATGACTTCTGGACTACCTTTCAGCTCCACAGCCCATTGTGTAAAGCTACAATTGAAGTTCCTCACCAGCTGCTAAAGTTGTGGATAAAAAGAAGCTAATGGACCAACCCCAAAAAAGAGACATACTTATGTAATAGATATGTCTATATAGTTTAATTTTCAAATTGAGAACTTGAAAATAAAAACTTAAAGTAGCATTTTTCAGTGAAATGAAAGTAAAACTGTATAACTTGGAAATTACACAAGTATGCACCAACTGAAGATATTTTGGAAGCATTCAGATGTAATTTGAAGTACTGAAAGCTTCCCTCAACATGAAAACCTAAGATTACTCCTTTTTCCATTCTTTTCTGAGGAACACAAAGTAATTTAATATGATCCACATTATATGAAAAAAGGTCAAAGTGGATGTGAAATATCTTATTTTTCCACTGCTTTCATGAGGCTAAATCTATTCTTGTACATGATTTATTTGCTTCAGTCTCGTTTTCTGAAGAGAAGGGCCTGTGTTCTTCCCACTGGCTTCTCAGGATAACCATCTACTTTTCCAACCCTCCACAAATATGTTAGTGGACTATGATGCTTTTAGATTTTCTTTAACATTTTGGTATTTGCCAATGGATCATTTTCTCTTCACCATTTACAGTAGTGTGGGCATCTTTTCTCTGAGATCGCAGACTTCACAAGCAATTGGTTGCTGCCTCCAGCCTCTGATTTTCTCACACTCTGAAAGGGTGGAAACATTAAAACATTAATTTTCATACTCTTTTTGTTGTATGTGGATAGTTGCCATGAGTAGAAGAAACTTTTGGGAAAACACATACACCATCAAATAACAAGTTAACGTTAAACATTGGAAGAGAGGTAGAAAATGGCTCTTCCAAAGCCCAATATATAAGAATGTGAACTTGTGAAATGGAGACCAAAGTATGGAAGAAGTGATTAGGACCTTTTTTGCTTACTTTGGAAAAATAAGCATGTTCTAATTCCAGTGACTTTTATTTTCATTTGTCTTCGGATTTCAGGTTAGGAGGCACTCTTTCCAGGTTCTGGTAGCAAAATAAACAGTCAAGAGTCATCTTCAGAGATGTGATTTCTCACCTCTGTCGGTATCTTCATAGGCCTTTTGACAGAAAGATGGGAAAGTTGACATAGGAGCTACTTTCCAAAGACCATTTTAAACCAACTTTATAACTCTTTTGATAAGGGACGAGAGGAAGAAGGATGGTCTCTGCTCAGCCCCTGAGGATTTTATTTCCCTCCTATGTCAACCACTCTGTGTCAAAATAAGAGTTTATATAAAATTAATGTGTTCTATATACCATGGCTAAATGACTTAATTTTGGATATATAGACATTTTCAATGATTAAATATTCGTATGTGGAAATTGAAAGGCCTCTCAGGAGTGACAGAGCTCCCAACCTTCCTTTATGTTTTGTCTAAAGCAGGATTTAAAGGTTTTTAATAGACTTTAGAAGGGCTGGAAATCTCCATATATACTGCCTTGCTTGCCCTGATTTATTGGTGGATTTCCTGTGGAATTTTTATGGGACATTTGATTTTCCCTGTGGGGCTTATTAACTCTTGATTGGGTAATGTAAATTTCTAGCTAAGATTAAACACATACAAAGCCCAAATTCATTTATTTTAATAAGGAAAACTGATGTTCTGGGGTCTGGTACTTCCTTTTGCAAATAAACTAGTCTGTCAGGCCACTCTAAAATATTTGGCAGGGACTAAGAGCAAAATACATTTGGAGTTGTAAGTTCTGGGTTATGCATTAAAGGTTTGCAATGAGAAATGGCTCAAGTATTTTATTTGACTTTCCTCCATTTCCCCCTTTTTTGCCATAGAAACTTCTGGGAGATGTATTTCACTTTTCTCAGAATTTCAGTCCTCTCTCCTTCCTTGCCTCATTCTCAGCATAGAGATGGCATTTCCACTGTTCTTTAACAGATGAATGCAGATTTTCTAGCCATAGAAAACCTAATGATACACTTGTACTGACAGCTGGATTAAACCCATCACACTTTTTTTTTTCTATCCATGATTTCTTACCAAAAATGGCTCTTTTAATATAAGGAAAGACCTTCCCAAACATAATGATGATATTTAATTGAGGAAAGAGAATTGCCCAGAGAGAAGAAACATTTAAGGAGTGAGAGAGCTGAGTTGAAATGGGGGTGGGGGCGGGGAGGAAGAAATCAACATTCCAGTCTTCCTGGGTTGAGTAAGCTGATGACAGATTTACAGATGGGAAAAACATGGAGGGAGGAGATTGCTGGTGGAAAGGTGAGAAAGTTAATAAACTGGCTTTTAGATATGTTCATTTTAAGACACTTTTGGGAAATCCAGGAGGTTACACTGACATTTCAAAATATGAATTTGGAGCATACTACACAGTACTTAGATATTTTGGAACATTTTATAGAAATAATAATTAGAAACTCTGGCAATCAAGAGTACAATGCAATTTTTAGTTTGTTTCTGCTATAATCCCAAAACATAAATGGTTGTGTCACTAAATAATGGTACTTCATAAGTAAGTTTGTAAGAAACTGAGTCAATGAATACATTTTAAAAGATATTATTAGAGGGAAGGAATTATACAGAGTTGAATAAAAACGCAGATCTTTTTAAATGAAAATTTTAACACTCAGTCATTACTTAGCTACATATAATTTAAACAACTGTGAGTTCAATTGTTTTAACAATTTCAACTTTCTATTTTCTAACAAGATGTGTCATTTAGACTTTGGCATAGTGCTGCTTAACAAAATCATTCCAAAGATCAGTATATTAAGATAATAAATATTCATTCTTTCTCACATCTCTTCGAATGGCTTGAGGTTCACTTGGTCAAGATTCATTTCAAGCAAAATGCAAGTGAAAGCCACCAATCCTTTTTGTGACACATGTCTTGCTGGGAATAACCACTGAGCAGCACAATGGGAGTGTGACAGGAAAAGCCTTAGCCTCTGGGCACATTTTAAATAAATGCTCTTCACATGACATACAAAAGTCACATGACTTGTTCCAAAACTCAGGGGCAGAGAACCTTATTCTCTAAGGAGTCAGAAAAGTGCTAAATACAATTTTTGGAGAATGATCCTATCTATTTCATTTGTCAAATTTGGGACCTAACATCTTGGATCTCCTCAAAATGTTAGGTGGGAAGATTACATAAAGGAAATATTTGAGCGAATCATCTTACCTCTGAGGACATCACTTTCCCTCTCCTGACAAAGGAATTCTATGTTTCTATATTTACACAAACTTCAGGACAAGAAGTAGAAATCTTCAAGCCTTTCATAACAATCAATCGCTAAATATTTTCACACTTCTTTGATTTTCAACTTCCTTTTTCTGGTCTGTTTCTGTATTGAGTGCACTAAATTTATCATTTCCTCTTCCTGCCATGAGTACCTAAGGACAAGGTACACTGCCATATCCAAGGATAAAATGAAGAACAAGAAATATCCCGGAATTCAGAAAGCTTTATTTCAGTGAGGTTAGGGAAAATAAACATATAAATAAGAAATATCTAAGAAAAATTTTAAGTGATAATAACCACAGTACAGGGAATAGAAAGAAAATAAATTGATGTGCTATAGTAAGGTGTCAATGTAGGTTGGGCATGAAGATAGATTTTTTGAGGAGGTGACATTTGAGTTAATACTTGAGTGACAAGAAAATGACAGACATGCACTTCTAACCCCATCAGTGAGAATAAAATTCTGAGAGTCTAAACAACTGGTCCCTATGGGTCTACAGATCTTGCAGTAGTCAGAATGACACCATTAGATGGAAAATCATAAAGAAGCCCAGTATAGTTAAGAAAGGGAAGGAAAATGAAATCAATAGATCAATAAGTGATACTGAAAAAGGCAAGATAAAGACCTTTTGGAGCTGGAGCTAAGAAGCAAGATTTTGGCTTTTATTCTAATGATGGTAGAAAGACAAAGATTTTACAGAGAGTAGTGTATTTTTTTCCAAAGGTCATACTTTGCTGTTATGGAGAATAGACATTTTTAGACATAGTCAAGTTTGGAAGAAGAAAAAACATTATGGATTAAACTAGTGATGTCCTCCCTCCCATAAATAACGGTGATAGTTTAAATTGGATTCATAGCGCTATAAGTAGAGAAAATTTACTACAAGATGAAAAATACAAGATTAAATTTGAAGGTAGAGCCTGCAGGCCTGTAGATATATTGGATATAGGAAGGGAGGAGGAAAAGGAAAAGAAAGAAAATAAGGTGTGATTTGCATGTGTACTATTTCCTTTCAATGAACATATTCATTATGGAATGTAAACGTGTACTAATAAAAAAGGAAAAGTAAATCAAGGATGTCTTTCATTTCTTGTTTGAAAACTAAATGGTTGAGGATAGCACTTGCTGGTGTGGAACAGAACTGGGGAAGTTGTGTTTTATATCTTTGTACTAGTTTGTTATGATTTAAGTTAGGTCAAGATTTCTATAAGGCCATACTAAATAGAAATTGTTCACTAATAAATTATTTATGAAAGAGTTAATTTGAAAGCCTGTACTTTGGTGAGGCTATCTACTTTACCAATCACGTATGGTAAACACAATGCTACAGTTTCATTCTAAGGTAAAAAGAAATTTTGTACTAGAAAAGGCTACTTTTTAAGCCACCTGTGATAAAGCTAGAACCCAGATTGTTCACTTTCACTAGTGCAGAGCTCTTGACCTGTCTTTCCCTGTTCTTGACACAAAGTATGTAGTTAGCACAAACGTTTAAAAATGAAATCAATAAGGAAGTGTGACACATACCTGTAATACCAGAGCTACGTAAGAGAGAAAGACCATAAATATGAGGTCAGCTTGGATGATTTAGTGATTTAGCTAGGTCTTGTCTCAAATGAAACATTTGAGATGGAGACACTGTACTGTGTAAAGACTATGAGTTCAATCCAAGAAGGTGGGGGGAGAGACAGAGAGACAGAGAGACAGAGACAGACAGACAGAGACAGAGACAAGGAGAAAGAGCAACAGAGAGATGAGAAAAAAGAAGAAGAAGAGGAGGAGAAAAAGAAACATGAAGAGAAGGAGGAAGAGGAACAAGGAAAGGAAGAGGAGAAGCCAAGTAGACAACCTAATGGGGCAAGAGGCAACTGTCTGCTCTCATTGCAATTAATCTTGACCTTTTCCCTTGAATCTGGCCATATTCTACTTAACTGAGAATATGCTACTGTTCTACCAAAATTGATCATTCTGAGGAATCCAATCTTCTTGTGACTGAGGTGAACTTTCTCACCACCAACTAACTAATTGCTATTACCAGTTCACTTCTCTACTCCATGTTTTTGAATTTGACTAATTTTTCAAGGTGTTACGTACATAGTCCAATAAACTTTCCTTTATTTCTTCCAGCTTACACTGATAGCTCACATAATTTTATTACTTTACAATATAGTAAAATCATGTGAGCCATCTGTGTATATCTGATATTCCCATTTTATATTCTGTTGGTTTAATTGTCCTTGAGTTCTCTGAAATCTCAAGCCAGAACATACTTTGCTTGTGCTTTTTCATGTTAATTTGGTGAAAAAAATTAAGAAATATATGACTTTGGAGTTAGATTTATGATCAGATGCCAGTTCCATTGTTATCTATTTTGAGCTCTCAATTATTATTTAGCATCTCTAGGCCTTTAGTTTCTCTTTCTTTATTTAAAATGGTGCACAGTGGTTCTCCCTCATCAAGTTGCTGTACACGTGCTGTTCACTGTTGTATGCAAACACTTCCCTAAATATGTTCTGGATACTGCACATGCTAAGTAAATATTAGAGTCCCCCATTTTCTTCTCTTTACATCTTAGTATCTACCCAAGAATTGGGCTCACCATAGCAGCTGCCACATGCACTGTGGACAAAAGCAGGGAAAATGTAATTGGCTATGAATTTCTATACCAGACACTTGTGTTTGTTTGTTTTTCCATTTGTAATATCCTACTGTGACTCACTTGATTTTCTGAAATGTTCTCCTTAATCAAAGTGCTTCGTGGACTGCAATTTTGCAAATTGAAGTGGATTAAAATGAGTTTTGTCAGGGAATTTCACAATACCCTCAACCCCCACCTGGAAATAATTGGAGACACCCTGGGGTATCACAGACCCAGGCTCAGGAATCAACACACTCCATGTTGCCTCACTGGTGTGTTTATGAAAACTAAATTGACAACAGCAGTTCATTAAAAAGCATGATGTAAAGTGCATAATTTGCTGATAAACTAGCAAGGACTTAAAAAGTCATGAAAAATGCTCTCCTTCTCTCCTAAATTTAAAAATTAAAAGTCAAAGCATTATGTGTGCATACAGTTTTGTCTAATAAAAATGAATCAGAAGTAAGGTGCCCCAAATATCCAGTTCCATTGGTGAATCAGTCCTTACTGTGATGGGCACTTAGAAATCTACTCAGTATGTTTCCTGTCACCTCAGAGCTTCCTAAAAATAAGAAAAACACTCCTCCTTCACGTTCTTGTCCACAGGATGAACATAAATCAAAAGAAGAAAGGGAAAAGAGAACAGAGGAAGGTAGAAGTATATGACCTCTCAAACAATGCTTTCTGTGTGTTCATTGAATTCCCATGAGTGGAGGAGAAAATCTTCCTGAGTGTCAGACTGGAAATGTGGCAGTGATAGAGGGCTTGTACTTCAGGTGGACAATGCCCATCATAGATTCCTGAGAAAGAACTATCTCCCTGAAGACTCTCAGCTCCTAAAAACAATGGAAACTCAGGATCTTTATGAAGGACTTATCTCCCAGACTTGTTTGTTAAAGTTTTGCAGAGGAACTTGTCTTCTTCAGACTTGTATTTTGAAATACACCATCTCATTTCTCAGCATACTAAATGAGGGGAGGAACTGCTAGAATCACTCCAGACTTTTTGAACGTTGAAAGGTTATTCTATGGCTGTGGCCATGCTCATTAGAAAGTGATCTGCAGCATGATTTCCCAGCCCAGAGGGCTCACAACAAGGAGGGAACTCATTAAGAAGTCCACTGACATCCTCTCTCTCTCCTTTTCATCTGCTCACTTCTTCCTCAGAAGAGCCTGTCCCCTCCTGACCCGTGTTCTTCGGCCAGGGGCCGGGACTAAAGGCAGGAAGTCAGCCACACAGGAAACAAGAATTCAGGGTAACCAGCCTCTTCTGAAGCCACAAGGACCCTTTCAGTACTAATTACAGCAAAGGTCTCGGCAGGCACCGTATGTTAAAGCCAGTGATAGTGAGGCGAGGACCAGAGATTCAAGGGCCTCTTCTCTTGTTTCTTTCTGAAATATTTTTGATCTTAATGTTTTCTCTTCTGTCGTCTCTATGTCGATTTTCTGGCAAGTCAGAACAAGAGAATAAAATTTGCTTTGAAAAATTCCATCATTGCAAAAATGTATGGAACAGAACAGCTTTTGTAATATAAGTAATAGTATCAATAGATTGAACAGTCACAGCATTGCATCTGTATTATCTAATTGGATACTCAGCAATTCAAAGTCATCATTGGGCCTACTCTGACTAAAGGGCTTTTTGCTTTATAATAAATGGTAGAATCAGATTTTATACCCAGTCTTCATCACATCATAACCTGTGCCCTTCCTCTTACATGAGTCTGTCAGTGAATGAATGAATGAATGAATGAATACCTATCTGCCCAAGAGCAGCCTCCAAGTTTGGCTTCACACATTTCTGTTATAAGGGGAATATCTCATAGACTAAGATTCTTCTCAGAAGTCAGAATGTGAGATTTTGGGAGCTTTTCACTCTGATCCTCCTTGTTCTATCTCAGTTCTCCTCTGCTTCTGAAGATAAGTTATATTGATTAAGTTGACATCAGCAGTAAAGTCTAAATTGGATCCCACCTGAGACATGTTCTTGGATAGTGATGTGTTTATTCCTCTGAGTTCGTTGGCTTTGGTCTGCTTTCCTTTAGGAAGAAAAATGTAATTACACTTCCAGGCACTACTTGAATTCCTTTCCCCAGTGTGCAAACTTTCTCCTCCAAATCAATTTTACAACAAAAAAATGTCAAAATTAAAATAGATCTGCAGATTTTTAAAAAATACATAAACAAAGGCTGGACTCCCAGGTTTGGGCAATATTTGACAAGGTCAAGGTCAAAAAGATGGTAGTTGACAAAAGGTCAAGATCTAGTACTGAATAAGAAATGAAATTGTTGTAAATGTATTTAAGCACATATAAATTTAGGTCTGTACTAGCAGGGAAGTGGAGTAAACTGTGATTCTCTACTTTGTATCTGTTTGAGAAGTATTCGAATGCCTCACTCAAGCATCTTGGAAAGTGACATTTAACAGAAATATGTTGCATGAAAACGTGGAGGAATATGCCAGTTACAAAGGAAGTATTCAATGCATGCTTGTTTACCTACATACCAGCCGGTCTGTGCAAGTCTCTATTGAGCTGACTTTCATGGAACTCAATTTATTCATTAATAAAATGAAAATTGTGTAGCCTCACTTGTGGTTTTTACCCTGCTTTCCTAGTTTTTGATTTTTAATCTTAAACCGGAATGAAATTTGAAATCAGACAGGTCTGGAACCATCTTCATAGCCAGAACTTTGTCATTAATCTTGTATGAGAATGTTAACAATCATGTTTTACTCTGCACTACTTGATTTCTTCACATGAAGATAGAATTAACTGCCTTCCAGGGCCTTTGTAAACATTCAAGACAATGGAAGAATCAAACATTTATGACTCTCCTCACATTTGTTATATCATCAATAATGAAAATAGTTAATGGGTTAACATGGGAGTCTGGAAAAGTAAGACAAAAATAAGATGAAAGAAATTAGTAGGAAGTAATTAGTAAACTGGAACAAATAACCCCATAGCTACCCTGACTGTCTATTTTGTTAGAAAAATCAGAGAATTTTCTGATGAACAATAATAAAAATATAACACATCCAGCCACAGCAGGTTGAAGAATTTAAATTAGGTCTCCCTCTCTCCCAAAGCTGGCCTTGTTCTGGCCTCTTCAAATTATAAATGTCTAAAAAAGGAGATTTTTGACTATTATATTAAGGATGAGTTGGCAATTAGGTTAGAAATTTTGATCCATCAGAGATTCAAGACCAGGTGGAAAGGCTCATGTCCCATATCACCTTGGAAGAAGGGCCTAGGGTCCTTGTGAACACCACTAGTTGCTACCAATTCAGTCATTCTTCCCAGGTTCCCAGGAGTGGATTCCTCCCCAAAAGCCTGTACTGTGTACATCAATGCACAAGGGACTCTCAGAAACATCATCGTACTTTCTCTTTCTGAGACAGGTCTTGCTATACAGTTTACATTGCCCTGGAACTCATGGCAATCCTCCTGCATTATCCTCCCAAGAGCTGAGCTCATAGGTGTGGGCCACCTTGCCTGGTATATTCCTCTTACCTTACATGTGAGATCCTAAGCAATCCAGAGTCAATTCTGTTCCTGACTCTATGACCCAGTGGTTTTGAAAAAGTCTTCTATGGCTTAGCAAAATATGTATTATATTGAAACTTGTTTAAAACCCAAAGTGTGAAGCCTCAGACTCCAAAGCTGTGGGTTCAGGCTGAGCACACTGTGTTAGTACATCTCCTCCAGCCAAGTGCAGTGCCTACAAATGTTCTGAGAAGGTCCCCGGAGCTGATCCCTGTATCTGGGAAGCCACTTTGCTCCCTTCTCCCCAGCCAGCCCCTGCCACTCCCAGCTTATAACCTCCCAAATGGTTTCACTTTCTTGTTCTACCTGAACTTTAGCTACAGAACATTATATACTTGCAACTTTCTAAAGTATCTAAAATCTACTTCTTTGTGAAATAAAATATAGTTCAGAGAAAACACAAATCAATTGTGTGACAATAAATGGGCATATGATGAATAGTGCACGGGCCCCATGGAAAACAAGGTCCTCACACCAGAAGCCTGTTCCATATTCCCTGCAGAGTCACACACCTGGCTGTTGTAGAAAAATATCACACATTATACTGATGTCTACAGCAATCATTTTTTTTGTGGGTTTCTTTTTTTAAAATTTATGATACATGTATGTATCTTCTGGACCTGAAATTTATTACTGTGCACATTTTTTTTCTAAATTTGACGTCTTTTAATTCTCACCTTAATGTGTTTTTCTTCTCCATATCTTTCCTTCTATTACAATTTCTATAATGGTAAACTCAATCATTTAACATAAAGTTCAGTTTGATGATGCTGATCACATGGCACAGTTCAAAATATTCCTTTGTTCACTGTAATTACCTTCCCGCTGAATCTCATACTCTTTCATCTCTGATTTGTGGATCCTATTCACATAGGTTTTAAATCATCTGTCCCATCATCTTAGCGATCTTCCTTGAACTTGTGTCATACGAGTTGGTGACATGATGTTCCCAGTGCCTTGCGTACAATTTCTGTGCCAGAATGTTGTTCACCTATTTCTCCAAGAAACTCTAGTTGCCATTTCTGAGAAATGTTTGTTCAAGAGCAAAATTTGGTCTGAAATCACTCATTACTATTATAACGGGGGGGGTGTAGTAATTTATACACAGAACATTGGATTATAATCAGACTTCAAAAACTAACATTTTATCTGAAAATAATGGAGAATGGCATAGGTATGATACTTGAAATACATGTAATAAAACACTTGAAACAGTACATAATATATGCATGTATGAATGCACAGTGCTTGACAGTTGCGAACTTGAAGGATTTCATGTCTAACAAAACTAGTTTTCAGATTATAAACAAAAAATGCAGGCCAGGTATTATCAGTCAAAGGACCTCAGAGAATATGCTACTCATTTGATTTTTTCCTGAAGAATCTACTAAAGAAAGAGTTTCAGAAAAGCAAAATAACTAAAAAGATATCAATATATGGATAGTTATTAAGTAAATAATTTTGTGTATACTGTTACATAGCTAGAAGAAAGTAAATGAGAGGTAGATGAGTATACAGCCTGAATTATTTACACCTTCTACAATGCATCTGTATCAAAATGGTATGATTATTGGGAACCCATAAAATATAATTTTTCAGTAATCAATTTTTAATGTGTTGAATTTATTGGTACATTTTAAGAATACATTATAGTCACATTGTTCTTGGGACTTTGTACCTGTACATGATATATCTTGATTCTTATTTTTTCCCATTTCCTTACTCTCCTTGCAACCTTCCGTGAGCTCTGTTTCTGTTTTTTTGTTCTAATCGTCAAATTTTTTCTTTTCCTTCTTTGCTTTTCCCTCCTCCACTTCCCTTCCCCTTTGAACATTTTCTTCCTTCTTCACAGTGCATTCTAGACTTAATTTACACATTCAGTTTCTCCTACTAGAATCATGCTATGGCCTCAGGGTACATCTATTTAGCTATACATGTCTCTAATTTATTATTCAACCAACAACAAATGCTGGCAGGGTAGTGGGGTGAAAGGAACCTTTCTCCACTGTTGTTGAGAATGCAGACTGGTGAAACCACTTTGGAAATCATTGTGGACATTCTTAAAATAGATAAGATTAACAGTCTCATTTGACCCAGCTATTCCCTTTCTAGGGATATATATTAAATAATTGAAGGGGTCAAACCACAGCGACATATGAGCACCAATGTTTACAGCAGCTCAGTTTGTAATAGCTAAATCTTAGAAACAGACCAAACACTCATTGACAGGAAACTAGATAAAGAAAATGTGTTTATTTTTTAGTAACCATTTTAAAGCATGCTAATAGTCACATTCTGGGACCTTTGTATACAATGAGAATAAAACAAACAATTATGATACATTTCAAGTCTGTTAGTTACCATCACTTTGTATAAACTTGGTATATAGAAGGTTCAGATATAGAGAATGAGGACAGGTAAAAGCTTTGTAATCTTTAAATTGTAGATATTAGTTTGAAGTCATGAGACATTTTGGCTTTATATTTTGGTTTTTATATATCACGCATTGTTTTATTTCTGGAAAATCAAGTGGAAATTTTAATGTATGGAAAATTCTAGGCATTTCACTAAAATTACCCAGGACACTTGTGACTGTGGGTAGATATTTTCAGCAGAGCACTTTTTCAATATAGCATTTCAATTCAGTTTTTGGTTTAAAATTCAGAATTTTGGAGGAAATTATAGCTTATGTTTTAATTTATTTCAGTTAGTTTTCTTCTTCCCAGAATCATAATGTCTTTCTGTTCCATATTTTGTCTTCCATATTTATCACTCTTTCTTAATTCCTTTTCATTTGTTTCACTTTGGGGATTACATTTTCTTTCTATTTTTAGAGTTATACAGTCAGCAAAGTTTGGGGTTAATTCTGATTTATTCTATTTTCTACATACTCTCATATTTATCTGTGTCTTTCGGCTTCTTTTGAAATATTCACATATAATTTCAATCTGTTTTGGAGGCAGCTTTCTGAAACTTTTATTTCAAACTGTTGGGTGCATTGTTCTTTCCCACATCCATCTCTAGTGTCGTTGTGAGGTTAGTTTTTCAACAATATAATATGGTTCAGAAAAATGTTTTGAATTTGTAGAGCTGAGCGCTTTTGTTTTTCTCAAAACGTGATGTTTTGTTTCCTAAGCTCCCTCAGCTTTCTCGCATTGCCAGTTTGCCCCCTGACCCTTCCCTTTCTCTCTCCTGTCTTTTCAGAAATCCCTCTTCCGCCCATAGCTCTGTGCTTCACAAGGAGTCTGGCAAACTTGTTCTGAAGCTTACAATTGCTCCTCCCTCTGCAGGGTCCTAAGCCGGAGCCCCCCAAGAGAGAGCTCCGAGCCCCTCCTGATTTCAGGGGACGCATCATGACTATTTCTCTCGCTTACTTTGCTGGCTTGAAACTAGACAAGGTGCTGCTGGCTCTCGGGAAGTTTTTTTTGTTTTTTTTTTTTTGTTTTTTTTTTTTTTCCACTGCTTGTGGTGATTATTTGCCACTTATTCTTGAAAATACTTTTTATTAATTTGGCTTTGCTTTCTAGTAGTTTCTTATGTTTCCATATTATATTTGGAAAGTTTGAAACTATTAGGATATATATATATATATATATATATATATATATATATATATATATATATATACACAATTTTTTCCCTATAGATCTTTAAATGGATTGGGATGCTTTATTGCATTTCTAGTCAGAACCTTCGTTTTTCCCTCCTTCCTCCTAACAACCTTTTAAAAGAATATAAGATTAAATGATTTTATTCATACTATTCACAATTTCTTCACTATCCATGTAATTCTTTCTCCTACTTTATTAAAGATTTTTTCCAATAGATCTTGCTATACTCATTACCAATGTTTGTGTAAGGTCTTAGAAGATTCAACATCTGTGTAAGCCATACATTCTACATCTGGTCTCATGACTTTCTGGACATCTTCATAATTAACTCTTCTTCACCATAGTGGCACATTCACTACTAACCAAATCATTTGCAAAATCTTCTTGTCAAGTACAAATACTCTCCTCTAGTCACCTCTGCTTTTTCTTTCATTTCTGCAATTACCCACAATCTAAAAAACCTGCTACCCTATTAAGACCTCCAACCCACTGACTACAATATTTTTACTGTAGGTAGTTTTGTGTGTGTTTTGGTTTTCATTCTTAAACAGTTCAGAGCACACAGATCATCATTGGTTCATTCCTTCAAATAAACCTTTTCACTTTTCTATTCCCTTCCTTTGTAGTTTTTTTGATAAATACAAAGTATAGTTAAAGTATAATCTCTTTCTATTCTGTGGCAAACTGGAACCACTGAATATAACGGGACAACAAATGGAAACACAGCACTGTGGTCATGGAAGCAATTTGAGGCTTATTATAAGTGCTCTAGACTGTTAGATACTTAATGGTACCTTTTAATTCATCTGTCAATTAAGGATGCCCAACTTCCAAACTCTTTCTTCTACCTTCTGCTCATAAAATAAAGCAGACCAGTCTGTTGCTGAAAAAACTATAGTCTATATATCCTAAGAAAGTTGTCTTCTTAGTGTGAAATATAGTATTCTATTTGCATTCGTAGGTATAACCCCTGTATTTCTCCTGTTGCAGTGAATGACCTCTATCTGCTTCTATTCAAATTTAACTTTAAATTTAATCACTGAAATCCATCATTCTATAAGTAGCCAAGGACTCTGCTCCCCCACCTATTTATTTCTTCTTTGTGGCCATATCTTTTCCTCTACTCTCTTTAACATGCACATACACTCAGTGACTAGTTTCTTAAAGAAAACAAAAATGAAAAAAAAATGTCTTATTCTATTAACCCCATGGAAAACCTGCCTCTTTTTTGTTTGTTTGTTTTGTCTAGTGGAGAATTAAAATATTAAATCAGTAACTGTTTCCTTTTTCTTATCCTAGTAACTCTCCTAGCTGCTGGAGGATATGCTGTGATCCATGACTGCCTTCTTACAATAGCTTTTGCCATGATCAGCATTGACATCCATGTTGCAAAAGCAAATGGTGATTTTCTTTTTTTTTTTTTTTTTTTTTAGGTTTTTTTTTGGAGACAGGGTCTCGCTTTGTGGTTCAGGCTGGCCCTGAGCTCAGCCTCAAACTCACATCACAATCCTCCTGCCTCTGCCTCCCGAGTGCTGGGATTACAGGCGTGAGCCACCACGCCCGGCACTGCGGTATGTGGTACTGGTTGCTGCTGGGTGTGAGTCTCCACGCCCAGTATTGTTATGTGGTTACCGGGGAATTGAACCCGGGTCCTTGCGCTTGCGAGACAGGCGCCGGAACCACTGAGCTAACTCCCCGGCCCGCAAATGGTGATTTTCATTCCCTGCATTTGTTGGTTTTTCACTTTCCTGGTCAGTAGCACTCCCTTTCTTCTATTTTTAGAACTGTTTTAGATGGAGGAAATTATGGAAAAGCATATTTTTCACAATCACAATGGGCCAGGATATCAATAATTTTCTTAGTTTTCTGTTTATTTCATACTTCCAAATATTCTGGGTCTCAAGCCCTTTACAGATGTCCTTTTTCTCTATATTTATGACAGCATCTGAGCTGTTAACTAACAGCTTGTACTAGACTCTCTACCCTTTATACAGTAGTTTGTTTTGGATTCCTGTTTATCTCTAATTCTTCAAATTTGAGAAAACGTAACTTTCTTTTAAATAATCTCAATTCTCATAGGAAAATGGAAACTTTGTTTCTTCTAATGAAGTCACACTGCCTGGGACACAATTTAAAGTCAAATGTTAACAAGTGAATTAGGCACTTTTCATACTGAAGTCCTTAGTTGAATGTAATCTTGGCACAGGTGTTAATGAAGAATTTTATAGTATTTTGGCTCATTCTTTAAAATTAGCAGTCAAATAGCCATCAGCCATGACCATGTTGGTATTCACACTACAAATTTTCTATCATTTTAAGAAGCAATTCCACATTAAAGGTATGAGGTAGTCTTAGAAACATGAGGATGGAAAATCTAAAGGCCAAACCTTATAACGATTTCTAATAAAATATCACACAATCAGTGACTTAACTAATATGTTTATTTTCTCAGCTCTACAATGTAGAAGTCTAATATCAAGGTGTGGGCAATCTATGCTTCTGTGGAAGTGGGAGGAGAAGGTTTTTTCCAAGACTTTTGACAACTTTTTGATAACTCTAGTTCAATAAAAGCTGAAGAACACAAAGTTTTACATGACAGTCTTCTACTGTGTGTATCTCTGTGCTCAAATTCCCCCTTTGAGCTTAACTGAATACACCTACAAAAATTCTATTTTCTTTTCTTTTCTTTCTTTCCTTATTTTTTTTTTTAAGACAGGGTCTCGCTTTGTAGTTCAGACTGGCCCTGAGCTCAGCCTCAAACTCACAGATGCCCTCCTGCCTCAACCTCCTGAATGCTGGAACTACAAGTGTGAGCCACCACACCCAACACTGTAGTATGTGGTTCTGATTGCTGGTGGGTGTGAGTCTCCACTCCCAGTGTTGTTGTATGTGGTTACTGGGCATCAATACTGGCCCTTGCACTCCCAAGATGGGCGCCAGAACCACTGAGCTAAATCCCCGGGCCCAAAAATTCTATTTTCTGATATACTCCAATTCTGAGGTTTAGGGGTTAAGGTTTCAACATAAACATTTTCAAAACAATTTAACTTATCATACGTGCCATTAAAAATATTCCTGGTGTCATATATGGATTCAAGTGCCTCTTTCCTAAAGAAGACTCTACTTTGTCTTTTCTTGTGAGACACATTTACTGTGAAGTGGATCAGCAGAGCTTACTTTGGGGACCTTTATGAGTTCCCTTCTTTGAAAGAAGCTTGGAAAAGTTGGAGCAAAGACGACAACACCCTGCTTTTGGAGAATGGATTCACACAGCTGGATAGAAAGAGACCAAGCCAAACACGGAGGTGGCACCTGTACCTCTTTATTTCTATGGGTGAGACTCACAAAAAGCCTCCACTTTCATGTCGAGTAGCTTTCACCAAAGTTAGGCCAAGAGAAGTCAAAGTAATTTAGATTCAATCTTCTCTGAGAAATGAAATGAACAGAAGTTTTATTAAAAGGAAATGAAGAGGAAATTGAACTTTCATATTTCATTGTGCAATTGCGATGACAAAAAACAATATTCGTGAACAGAAGTTTGAAAGATTGTTATTTATATGTCTTTTCTCCCCCCTTGAATTCACCTACACTCTATCTGCTCTTGCCAAAATTGGGGCCGAGCCATTTTTCTCCCTTCTGAGCTGAGTCATGTTAATAGCAGAGCTAGTCTCAGCTAATGTGCTCTTAAGGGTTGGTTTTAAAAAATTTATGTTATATTTTCTGTACAGGACAAATGTAGTTAGAATTGTTAATAGCAGAAGAAGGGATACAAGTTCAGATTGATTTCATATCATTATTAGCTCCCCTACAAATAAAAATATATTTGACCTTTTTAGTCTTCACTTGAGAAATGTGTACTTTAAAACATGGCTACCATAAATAAAATTATGAAGAGTTTAAACATTGCTCTACCAAGTTTCCTCTCAAGAAATCAGACCATGTATTTTTAGGATTCCATTTCTATGTAAGAAGGCTACTTTATATATACACAGCATGACAGAATTGAGACTTGCTATGACTGACTTATTTAAGTGAAGGGAAAGGGTTAATGAGTTCACTGTAGACACTAAAAAATTTTCTGGTGGTTACATGGGGACCTTTCTGGTGAGGGAATCTATCACATACTCTTGAAGTTTTCCTTGATTAGTCTTTATCAAAGGTATAATGGAGATATTGATAACAGCCAAAAACACATATATAAATGGTCACTGGAAGCTGTTTTCTTATTATAGACAGCCCCATTGTCTGGAATTCATTATGCCAAAGCATCCTTTCCCCTGCCATTTCATACTATGCAGCTGTCATTAATTCTTAATCAATGAAGATTAAGAGTATCATTAGTCAGGCTACAGTGGAAACACTAGCAGAGATGTTTGAAAAATGATTATTTCTTCATCACCCTAACCTTTCCATGTAAGTGAGAGGGGGCCTCCCCACTCCACACAGTCATTCAGAGATCCCAGGTGATGAAGGCTCCCCAGTGTTGTAGTTATACCCTAAGGCATTGTAATAAAGGAGGATATATGGGAAATTTGCATATAGTTTATGTTCTTTGAGTTTTCAAACTATGCACATTATTTCTGATCACCTCAGTGGTCAGAGATGGTCACATGTAGCCAATAAACTTTAAAACACTGATATCTTTAGAATTTTTAATGATGCATGTCCAGTTTTTTTGTCTTACATTGTTTTCTGTACCTACACTCTGAGGTTTTGAGCTGTAATGTTGCTGGTGATGAGGGAAGTGAATGAACATTATATAAACCTGAATAGCCCGAGGGACAAAGTTAGAGACTGTTGTGGCTTTTGTCTTGATGCCCTCCCCAAAAAACTGCATGAAGTCGTAGGCTGGGCTTTGTCAGACATGGCTGAATCATGAGTGTATGATGGATTCATGGTGCAATGAAAGGATTAATGATGTTAAGATCAATAATGAGTTATTATTAAATCAGTCCACTGATGAGTTTGGCACTATTTTAATGCTGGAAGCCTTGACAGAAGATAAAAGGGACAGAGGAAAGCTACTAAAGTCTCTCACTTGCTATGCTACCTTCTGTTTGGCATCAACTGTTTTGTCTTCTGTAATGCCCTTCTGCCTTGCTCCTCTGCCTTCAAGCCAAGCAGCTCTGGACTGAAACTTCTACAAACCATGAACTAGATAAACCTTTCCTCTTTTTTTCCTTTAGGTACTGGATGTCTTTCTTGTCTCAGCAAGAAGGAAAGAAGCTAAAACAGAATTTGGTACCAGAGGTGAAGCTGTTGCTATGACTGTATCTAACCATGTGGTTTAGAAGTCTTTGGAGCTGGATTGTGGGAAGAGAATGAGTTAGGAAAGGTTTGGTGATGACAGTTGAAAAAGGAGAGTTGAAATGCTTTAGGCTGCACTTGCTAGGATATGCTCATCAGAGCTCAGAATATCAGAATACACATGGAAATGATATCAGTCAAGATCAGGCTTACTAGCTTTCTGTAGGAAAGGATTGTATTGTTTGTTGACCCCAGACATTGTGTATTATGCTTTAAAAGAAAGTTTATCTGCATTTTGCTCATATTCAGAAATGTTTCCTGAGACTGAGATTAAGAGCAGTGGACTAATAAGGCTGGCAGAAGAAATTTCAAGGCTGTCTAATGTTGAGACAATGGCATGGCTACTGTTAGGGACTTTTATAGCCAGATCGACATTGAGGCTAAGGAGCAAAAAGTCCACTAAGATAACTGAATACACTTTGAGTTTGGCCAGAAATGAAACTTTAGTAAAACTGTGGCCTACAATGATGGAATAGAAGGCAAATTAGTCACTAAAAAGACTAGCAAGAAAAGCCACATATTTCAAAAGGACACAGTAGAAAGGATGGACAGAGACTATAGCAAGAACCAATAGGACTCCACCCTTTGGAGCATGAAAATTGCAAAAGTGAAAGATTTTCCTTTAAGAAAAGAGCCCCAGAGAAGTGTATTCCAGAATGATGATGCCCTAGGAGAATTTTTTCCTTAGAATTTGGTTTAGGGACGGGGATTTAGCTCACTGGTTCCAGGGCCCGTCTTTAAGCGCAAGGGCCTAGGTTTGATCCCTGGTAACCACATGTAATACTGGGGTGGAGACTCACCCAGCACAATCAGTACCACATACCACAGTGCCGGGCATGGTGGCTCACACCTGTAATTCCAGCACTTGGGAGGCAGAGGCAAGAGGATTGGTGTGATGTGAGTTTGAGGCTGAGCTCAGGGCCAGCCTGAACTACAAAATCAAGACCTTGTCTCAAAAAAAAAAAAAAAAAAAAAAAAAAAAAAAAAAAAAAAAAAAAAAAAAAAAAAAAAAAAAAAAAAAAAAAAAAAAAAAAAAAAAAAAAAAAAAAAAAGAAAGAAAAAAGAAAAGAATTTGGTTCATAGGCACTTGGCTCCTACAGCCAAGAAAGAGGGAAGCCTGTTTCCTGCTCCAGCTGGCAGCAGACCTTGAGAACCTCACGTGGTGCTGGTTTTCAGTACATGCAGAGTACAAGAGTTGTGGGGTCAAGAAAGTTGCCACCTGGACTTCAGTAGAATCCATGGGAGGCAAGACAGCGTGCCCCTGACAGGCAGTATGTGAAGGTGTGAGTGTGAAATTTAAGATTCAGTGGAGACTTCAGAAGTTTGGAGAAGCTGGAAACATGGACTGGATCATATCAGGGAAACTGCAAAGAGAAAGCTGACCCAAGAGAGAAGCGTGGGAGCTACCATCACTGGAGGTACCGTAAAGGTAGGGCCAACAGCCCTTTGGAGATGACATCCTGCTGCAAATTGTCTTGGAAGCTACAGTTGGAACTATAGGACTTAATGTTTGTCCTGATGGATTTTGGACTTGCTTTTATTTCACTCCTTTGTATCCTTCTTTTCTTATCTTTTGGAATGGGAATGTCTTTTTCGTTCATTTAATGTTGGAGGTCTCTAACTTTCTTTTCATTTGTACAAAATCTCACAGCTAAGAGTTTGCCGTAAGTCTCAGAAGAAACTTTGGATTTGGAGCTTTCAGTAATGCTTGAAACAGGATTTTAGCAACTCTTTTTATAGATGGACTGACTGGCTTTTGCATAAATGGGTATGCATAAGTATGAAGGGGGACAGGAGTGGAATATTACAGTTTGTGTCTAGATGTCCCCCCCAAATCTCATGCAGTCGTAGGTGGGAGTTTTCAGAGGTGGCTAAACTTAGAGTGTGTGACGCTTCACGGTGCAATGCTAGGACTGAGGGTGATTGATCACTAAATCAGTCTGCTGATTGTGTTAGCTCTACCCTGGGTCAGGTAGCCTAAATAGAATAGAAAAGAGACAGGAAATAGTTGCTGAGTTTCCTCCCTTGCTTTGTTATCTGCTACCTGCTGTGAAATGTGTGATGCCTCTTGGTTATGCCAATGTCTCGAAGCCAGACAATTCTGGACTGAAACCACTACAAACTGTGAGCAAAAATCAGCCTTTCCTGCTCTAACTTTGGTTGTTGAGCATTTTGTCTCAACACCAAGAAAGGCAACTAAGATAGAGAGTAAAGCTGGAAAGAATCTGTCATTTATACCTGTTACAATTTGGGAAGGTTGTTAAAGAGTCAGATTATTTCCTCAACTTTTTCAGCTATAAGTTTATTATGTTGTCAACTTTCTGTCTTTTTCATTGTCATAATCCATCCATAGGTTTTATATCTATAATAAGAAAATTAATATACCCAGGTGCAAGAATAGATCCTTGGAAAGAAGGATCCAAAAGCTAATATTTATTTTCAAAAACTCTGACAGGTGACATTTGCAGCCTGGAGCTACTTAAAGGCATTATTTCTGATATGGTGCTGCCTCAAAACTAGCTCTTAAAGTTCAAGGAGGAGCTAGAAAAAAAGGAATGGATTTGCATTAAAGTAGAAGAAATTGAGATTTAAAAGGGGAGTTTCTGCCCTTGAATATGGTAAATGTGCAAACCAGCTCTCAGTAGCAAGCCATGGATGGTAGTTGTATGTATTTTTAGATATCAAAGGTCTGAAATTAGGAAGTGGATGCATCTTTAAATGTTAACTAATTACTCTTCTTGATTTTATTGCTAGAACTTAAACATTAGAAGGATGTATTTAGAAGAATGTTAATAGTCATTCCTGGAAAACTGTTCTGTGGATAATTAAGTTTAGGAAATGCTGCTTATACAAAGTTAAGAAGATGTTTGCCGCAAGGCTTCTTCAGTTTTTAATATGATAACGCACATACTTACTCTCTGAGGAAGACACATTAATAAATGTATTCTCCTTGTTTGATCACGGTACATTCTTTATCAAAATAATCTCCACAGCCAAATGCATTCATAGGAATACTGCAATGAACATCCGAGTCTTCTTGAGAATTTAAATGCTAACACTTTTGTTAAAACGGAGGTGTATTAAGTGTAGTTTTCCTCCCCCTTGTATTTGTAATGTCACAATGCAGACAGCAGATACAGACTTTTCCTATAAGTGATCTTACTGTTATTTCCCATCCGCTTTTTGATTGTTGAATTTTCGAGGTGATTTTATTATTATTATTATTATTATTATTATTATTATTATTTTAGGTTTTTTGAGACAGGGTCTCGCTTTGTGGTTCAGGCTGGCCCTGAGCTCAGCCTCCAGCTCACATCACAGCAATCCTCCTGCCTCTGCCTCCCAAGTGCTGGGATTACAGGCGTGAGCCACCATGCCCAGCACTGTGGTATGTGGTACTGGTTGCTGCTGGGCATGAGTCTCCACACTCAGTATGGTATGTGGTTAACCAGGGGATCGAACCTGAGCCCTTGCGCTTGCAAGACAGGCGCCGGAACCACTGAGCTAACTCTCCGGCCCTAGGTGAATTTAAATCTCACTAAAAACACAGTGTTCAGCCTTGACCATGACTACTTTCCATCTTGAAATCCATACAGTCTGCATGTGTACTTGGTTGTGTGCGTGAATGTTCTCCCAGGCACTTGCGTAATTCACTTGCTCATTGAATTGATATATACAAGGATAATTTGGTAGCTCAGCAAAACTGAGCTAATGATAATCAGGTGAACACTCGCAGAAAGCCCTTTTTTGTGTTCTCTACACCAAAACCTGTTGGAAAAGATGCAGGTGAAGCAGTGAAGTAGCACCTCAGAAAGAGATCTTGACAGATTTGCACTGGAGTGAGCCTCTCATTGTGTACATCTCTGTGATGCCGAAAACCTACGACAATTACAAAATCCAGAGCATAAATAAGCACAAAGAACTTGGTACAGGAGAATAATATCTGTCTCAGTATAAAAGCACCACGTCCCAGGGTTACAGTTCATCACTGGCTGAAACCAGTCTTTTATGGGCCTGACAGGGGACGTTGAATGAATACAAGAAGATCTGACATTTTCAAATCAGGAACACAGACAAAGAATCAAACTGAAAATTACATTGCTCCTAGATTGTTGTTTGTTTATTTATTGTTCTGCTCTAAAAAGAAAAATCAAAAACAGCTGAAGAAATTGTCTTTTTGACTTCTTCATTTAGTGAATTTTTTTCCTGAGCCACAGAAAATATTAAGTTTTAGATAAAACTGAAATTCAATAAAAGTCATTTCTCTGAACTATGCAAGAGAGATCAGAGTATAAGATGAGCTATGTGGCTATCATCACACTGTTCTAGAGAGGTTCATGGTGATGATTTCTAAGGCAGCACAAGGGAAAACACACTACTTCTGAGAATAAAATGGTGTAATTGCTTAAAGAAAATGAGCTGGGGGTAAAGACAAAATGAATATCCTTTTGTTAATGCAATTAAATATATTTCTTGCTGGGATCATTACTAGAGTAACTGTCCATAGTGATTCCATTTTTATTAAAGGAAAGTTTTCATTCATGGTAGTTAGATTAATAGCATTAGATACTTTCAAATATGTTTCAAAAACACTTTTCCAAGAAGAATTATTTAATCCATTTACAGAATTGAAATAAGACCACCGAAGATTTTTTAAATGATGGAAATTTGAAAATCTGGTTGAAATATGAATGTTATTTTATCTTATTAGGGTCTACTTGGGTTTGAAAACAAAAATCACTGAGTATATTGTCAATGAAGTAAGAGGCTTAAGAAGGTGAATTTAATTTTTTTGGTTTTGTTTTGGTCTGGAATAGCATGTAAGAAAGATGCTTAAGTACAAGCACACTAATGACACATTTTTAATCTGATACAAATAATTTGTCATGTGGACATTTTAATGAAATATTATCTTCCTTAATTATGCACACATACTGAGATACACTAATGGATTAGCAAGTTGCTAAATGTTGAAGAACATTTAAATAATTATCATATGCTTGAATATATTTAAGAATACTAGCAGTTGTGATACTAGTCATAAGTCTACTTCTTAAATTCTGTCCTTACTGTTTCTATGAAGTGAAAATTTCAGAGATTAGAGAAATAAGGTACTATTTAAGCTTTCTTGAAAATTGCTAAGAAAATACTAAACCTTTTAGATCTGCATGTGGATAAGATATTTCATCAAATGAATGAATGAAGGAGAACCATACCCTATGAACATTATTATACATTAGACAACAGCTTCCCACTTAGATGGAAAATGGGTGTGATAATAATGTTTAATTGATGATAATGTTTAATGGTTATGATAATATTTAATTTCTACACCTATTAGAGCTGTACTTTTTAAATGTCATTTTTGTATGAAATATGCAAACAGCCATTTAAGTACTAGGTTCAGTTTCAATTTATTTTATCAGGAATACTTAAAGCAAATGAATGCAGTAGAAAAAAGTCAACACAGCACAATCATGTGTGCCTTTATCTGGCCCTGATGTCACCTGGCTCCTAATGTTATCATTCTGATGTTGACCCTCTTTTGGTTGTGGTTTACATCTAGAAATTTCCCCAAAACCTCATGAGTTCATAAGCTGGGTTTTTGTGGGGTGTTTGGATGATGAAAGCACAGTACTCACCAGAGGATTAATTCACTAATGATTTTATGGCTAAAGGATTTTCACAGGTGATGCCTGGTCAGAGGATGTGGCCTAGAAAGACATGTCTTTCTTGATCTCTCTGCTTTCCACCCTCCATGCTATGAGCAACCCTCCTCTGCCATAGCCCTCTCTGCCATCCTGCCCAGCCTTGATGACACTTGACTATGGCCTGAAGCTTCTACAAATAGAGCCACAATACACCTTCCTTCCTTGAAGTTGTGGGAATCATTCGTTTTGTCTAGGTGAGGAGAAGGTAACTAAGAGATTTACCTGTTCAAGGTAGGTCTTTTAGAACCAAAGAAACACAAATTGTTGTGGCATCAATGACTTTGATTCTGTTTTTGCTGACCGTTCTAGATATATAACAGGAATCTTCCATTCCAGAGCCAAAGATAGAGTCAGTCTTATTTGGAGGACCAGATAAAGGCAAGGCCTCCACTTACTGGAGTGAACTCTACTGGGATGTTAATCCCTTGGACACTGACTGGCCCACAGGAGTCAGGAGGCCTTCACCACATATATGGGTCTTTCCTTGTTCCACAGGGAGAAAAATTCCAAGAGACCAGAGGTGCTTTGTCAATTTTTGTATGCTTACTTCTTTTTTTTTTTTTATCTTTATTGGTACATTAAATATGCTTACTTCTTAATTTCTGGTGTTGAAAAACATCCAAATATAGTGGAGATTCAATTAGTAATAACAAAATGAAGAAATGATTAATTATGTAAAGCATTGGCCACATCCAAATCCACTCTGCGTGGAACACATCAGAATGCAGTAGAACCTTGTTGTTAGTTACTTTTCTCTCTTTACTGAGACAAAATACCCAACACCCAATGTTAGAGGGGAAGGGGTTTGTTTGGCTTACAGTTCCCAGAGGTTTCAGTCCACAAGCAGCTGGCTCTGATGCTGAGAAGACAAATAGACATTACAGAGAAACAACATGGTGCACACAAGGTAAAAGTCACAAAAGAGAATTTAACTTCATCTTTCTGTGGTTTACCTTATTCAGACTATAGGGATTAAGGCAGTGCCAAACTAATCACTCACATGTGATTAGGTAATCAGTGGATTAGTAATCACACTCTCTTAAACCCAGAATCACACCTTGTAGATTCAATTATCCACTTTACCTGCACGCTCATAGAGGCTATCTAAGTACAAACCATAACAAACCTTCCAACATATTCCATCTTACTAGACATACTGGAGACTCTTACCTTGTTCCTGATCTTAGAAAGTAGGCATCAAGGTTTTCCCCCATTTGATATGATGTTGATAGTCTGTCATAAATAGCATTTATCACATTGAGTTAAAGTACTTCTATCTGTATTTTCTTAGTTATATTGTTCATGAATGGAAATTATATTTAGTCAAAGGTTTTTTCAGATGATCAACTAATTTTTGTTCTTGCTCTATTTATGAGATGTATTGCATTTGTTGATTTGCATATTGAACCATCCTATCAACTCTGGGATAAAATCCACTGGGTTATCAGTTATGAATGATTCATTATTTGCTACGTACTGTTTACTTCTTTATTATTAAGGATTTTTGCATCTGTGTTCACTGAAGAGTTTTGCCTATGATTCTCTTTATGGGTTGGATTTTTATTTTATTTTTGAAGCAGAATTGTTAGCTTCTTAAAATGATTTTGGAGAAATTTGTTCTATTTCAATATCATTAAATACTTTGAGAGGTATTCGAATTAGATCTTTCCTAAAGTTCCTGTAGAATTAAGTCATGACTCAAATGGTAGGTTTTTATATTACTTCTTCAGTTTCACTGGCTTTTATTGGATTATTCAGTTTTTGTAACTTCTTGCCCCAGTCTTCATAATTTATATTTAAGTAGAAATCTATTCATTTCTTCTGAAATTTTTAGTTCATTAGAGTACAAGTTTTCAAAATACTTGCTAATAGCCTTCTAGTTTTCAATGTTTTTTTTTTGAAATATCCCTTATTTTTAACTGTATTTTCCTTTCTATATTTTGGGGGGGTAAGATAGCTAAAATCTGGTTATTAGTTTTATTCATCCATAGAATCAGTTATTTTATTCATTTATTCTTTGAAATTATTTCTACTCCTTATTTCATTAATTTGCACTCGATCTTAAAAATTCCCTTTCTTATAACAGCTTTGGATAAGATTATTCTTATTTTCCTAAGACTTTGGGGTATATCACAAGGTTATATATTTGGACTTGCTTTATTTTCCTTATGTGGGCATTCATAACCATTAAATTTTCTCTCATTATATTAATTGTGTCCTGGTATACTCTATGGGTATTATCATTTGATTGTAGGAACTGTTCAAGTTCTTCTTTGGCTTCTCCTGTGCCTTACTCATTATGCAAGAATGTATTGTTTAGTTTCCATACGTTTGCAAAATATTTTTGATTTATTTCACCATTATTTTAAAGTTTTATTGTAATTTGATTTGACAGTATGTTAAGAATAATTTGACTGGGCCGGGGAGTTAGCTCAGTGGTTCCGGCACCTGTCTTGCAAGTGCAAGGACCCGGGTTCGATTCCCCGGTAACCACATAACAATACTGGGTGTGGAGACCCACACCCAGCAGCAACCAGTACCACATTCCACAGTGCCGGGCGTGGTGGCTCACGCCTGTAATCCCAGCACTCGGGAGGCAGAGGCAGGAGGATTGTGATGTGAGTTTGAGGCTGAGCTCAGGGCCAGCCTGAACCACAAAGTGAGACCCTGTCTCCAAAAAACCTAAAAAAAAAAAAAAAGAATAAAAAAAAGCTGTGGTTCTTCTACAGAATGGAGTACTACTCTGCCATAAAAAATGATAAGTTTGAATCATTTCTACTTAAATGGACATACCTTGAGGATATCCTCATAAGTGAAATAAATAGGTCACAGATAGATACATATCGCATCTTTTCTCTGGTATGAGAAAATGAAGATGTAAATGAGTCCTAGCATTGTATGT
>PVIR01009859.1:0-51774 GCA_004026965.1 Petromus typicus | reverse complement strand
CTAACATCAGTGGAAAATCAATGTGTTTTCTTCAAGACTTTTGAGAAAAGAACAAAGCTGGTATTTCTTTCTCCCTCAAATTTTGGAGTACACATGTGGGCTTTCTAACTGTTCCTTTTTAAAATTTTTCTTGCTATTGAACCTTTCAAATTTGTATGAATATTTTCTACAGATCCAAGAGTTATATAAGTGACTAAATGTGCTGAAACTAAGTATGTAGTCTGACAGCATTTCTACTTCTGACTACTGCACTTCTACAGAGAAATATTTGTTACTCATAAGAGCACTTAAAGTCTTCCGTGTGCCTTTCTGAACTTATTTCAAACCATTACAATCCAGTTCTCCCACAAATACACCCTGGCTTACTTTTTCTTAACTTTTACTCAAAAGCAATGTATGAGTTTAAAGCTTAAGAACATAATGCTCTCTTATATAATATTCTTTCCTTATTTCCCTTACGAAGTCATACTTCTCTAGAAAAATCTTAATAATCCCCCTTGTCTATGACTGAATGCTATTCTCTTCTTTTCTTGTTCCATTTTTAATCATGACAACTGTATTTGACATTGAGTAAAATATCTCATTATTCACTTATTATTTATTTCATTCAATCACATATAAGCTTGATATGAGAAAGATTAATTGCTTGTTTAACTCCTTTGTTGGTGTCATTGATGTTGTTTTAGGATTTTTTTCAGACAAGGTTTCACTTTATAGTTCAGGATGGCCCTGAAGTCACGAGGTAGCCCAGGCTAGACTCAAACTTACAGGAATCCTCCTGCCTCTGCCTCCCAAGTGTTGGAATAACAGGTCTGAGTTGTGATGCCTGACTGATTGGTTGACTTCAAAGCTACATTTCTCATGGCCGGAAACATGTCTGTACTAAATAAACTGCACCATAAAGTTAAGTGAATGAACAGCTAAAAAGTGGTTTAGGTACATGTACTCTAGTTATGACTATCTGAAATTTTGGAGGATAAATATGGGATAAGAGTGATTAAAAAGATAAGCAAGTTAAAAAAATCTTCCAAGATTAGGAACGATTCCAAATTTTGAAGAATGATTGCAAAAGAAGATGACAATTATTTTCCCAGAAAAAAATAATAATTCATATTTGAGACAGGGTCTCACTTTGTAGTCCAGGCTGGCCCTGAACTCAGCCTCAAACTCACATCACAGCAATCCTTCTGCCTCTGCCTCCCAAGTACTGGGATTACAGGAATGAGCCACGACTCCCGGCACTGTGGTATTTGGTACTGATTTCTGTTGGGTGTGAGTCTCCACACCCAGTATTATATATGGTTAACCAGGGATCGAACATGGGCCCTTGAACTTGCAAAACAGGCACCAGAACCACTGAGCTAAATCCCCAGCCCCTATAATTCTTAGTGTATATATACTGAATCATTTCTCTATACGCTGAACTTATAAATGGGGACAAAATGTATAATATATATTGTGAAATAGGAAGAAAATGTGCAAAAGGAAGGAGAACTTTGGAGGGGAAGCACGGGAAAGGAAAAGATAAATGAAAAATTAAAGATAAGGAAACAAATCTAAGTGTATGGAGGGAGGGGTTGAAGGGAGGGCCTGGGAAAGGGAAAAAATAGAATATATCATGTCAAGGTACAAATTCCCAGTGATGAATGTGATCATGATGTGTACTTAAAATGTAACAATAAACTCAATAAAATAAAAAGTTAAGAATACCCTGATGGGGCCGGGGAGTTAGCTCAGTGGTTCCGGCGCCTGTCTTGCAAGCACAAGGGCCCGGGTTCGATTCCCCGGTAACCATATACCTATACTGGATGTGGAGACCCACACCCAGCAGCAACCAGTACCACATACCACAGTGCTGGGCGTGGTGGCTCACACCTGTAATCCCAGCACTCGGGAGGCAGAGGCAGGAGGATTGCTGTGATGTGAGTTTGAGGCTGAGCTCAGGGCCAGCCTGAACCACAAAGCCAGACCCTGTCTCAAAAAACCTAAAAAAACAAAACAAAAAAAAAGAATACCCTGATGAAGAGTGTGATTATGGGAAAATAATGGAGATAAAGCATTAAGTAGTAAAGCTACATTATAACCTACATGCAATCTAAGAGCTCCATGTAGCCACTGATGAATTTTAAACAGGAGAGAATATGACCAAATTTGTGAGTGAATTCTGATAGAGTAATTGGAGAGGCACTCAAGAGGATGTGGAGAGAGGAGGAGGCAGTGCTGTCGTACACAAGAAGAGAAAAAAGGGCTGCACTGAGGCAGGAACAGAGAGAAAAGACACAAAGAGAATCGGCGAGGTGAGCGGAAAGTCTACTTCAGCCGACATATCATCTAAAGTGAAGGAAATCAAGGACTCTCCATGTGTATGGCTTGGAAGTTAGCTCAATGATAATGCGACCCCTGAGATAGGGAAAATATATGATAAAATAGTTAAGAAAGGTGGGTGAAGAAAGATGGGTGTCGTTTTTCAAAAGATGGATTTTGAGTTTAGGACACACATGCACATTAGAGGATATTATGTTGTGTGTCTTATTTTACTCTAGAAATGAAACAGAGAATGTTTCATAAATTATAAATAAAGCTGACAATGTAAAGCATAAGAATGTCAACTGTCCTAGTAGATTGCAGTCTTCTTGATTTCCTCACTTAGAATTGTGGGAACATTGTATTTCCAATTTGGTCTCATTGATTGTTATATTACAATGATATGCAAAGATTCTTCAGGAAAAATCAAACAATAAATCTTAGAGAGAAGTAAAATCTGGGCTAGCACTGGATCCAGGGAAGGTAATAAAAAAAGCAAAAGAAAAGAGACAGCTTGGCAGGAAACAAGTATGAGGTACTCATACTCGGTTACTTGAAACAAAGCTGGTTCCCAGGAACACTGTATTCTAAAGATAGAAGTTAGTTTTGGTTGAGTTAGCATGAGCTTCCCAATGTCACCCATGGAGCCTCCCCAATAAAAAGTTGGAACTACTTGTCAGATTTACTTAATTAAATTCTGTCACTGCATTCAGAAGCAGCAGGTCAATACCTGAAGAGAATTCAGCAAGAAACGATGACAATGTGAATGTATAATTTGGTACTGTGAAATTCATATACAGCCTTGAATATATAAAGGAACATTTACATTTATCTCCTCACTTGATTCTGACAGGATCTGGATCTAATTAGTATCCACATTTAGCAGGAAAACTTAAGGCTAAGTGTAGTTAGAGACTTTCTCAATGTCAAACAAAATGTAAGCAGTGGAGGTAGAACTCTCTGCTTCAGTCGAAACCCCACGTTCTTCCCTCTTCTAGCTAGGCTGAAACAGAAAGCATTGATTTGTTCTTGACATACCAGCTTACCTGTTATAAATATTATAATTTGGGAAGAGAAGCCAATAATTGAAGAAAAACTATAAAATTCAGATGGATGGACTCCTTAATGACCCCCCCCAAAAAAACCCCACATTTATTTCAAACCCAGGGTAATCTGTTTTCTCCTAAAAAGGTGCACATATGCAGGCATATTGTAATCAAAATACCCGGTGGAATTCAGCACTCATTAAACTTCTCAAGCAGAGAGTAATATAAACTAACACAGTGGAAATAAGGTCAGTGAACATAATGAGTGAAACACCTTACAAAGGGAAATTTGGTGTGCAGCCTTGAAATTCTCATTTTCTCCAGTTGGAGAAAGCAGATCTAGCTGCTAGTTTCAATCACTGCTGGGTAGCTGTGGGCATGCCATTTAGAAGCAGGGAACACATGACTAAGTCAGAAGGAAAGAACTCTGTATCAAGGGAGTAAGTTAAATGTTACCCATTTTACTATTGCTAGTAGTTTTCTTCAGTCATAGGACTCTTTAAAACCTACTTTCCTCAATTCCTTTGCCTCTGCCAACAAATAGAACCAAGCCCATATATAAGATTTAAAATTACATGCACATTATGTAATAAAAAGTTCGTATCTGACATGAAAACAGTTTTGTGATTGGTAAAGTGTTGCATTACAAAACGGAGTTCTATTTCACTAATATTTTATTGCTTGTAAAAATATACTAAGCAGTTACCAGTTGTCAAATAGTCTAATGTCACTTGAAAGAAAAAAAAAAAGTATATATTGAATCAAGGCCTGTTTTCAAGCAGTCTATTTGGTGGAGAGAAGTAAATTACTAGAGTTTTGTCAGAACTGTAATAGTGAAAAAGATATACTGTGGAATCGCACACACGCTATTCCCCCTGATGAAGTGGGAGTGTTTAAAATAATGAGCATCATTTGAGAAAATGTATGGGAAGGGCCTGCAAGGGCTCTGAGACAAGGAAGGTGAAGAGCGACAGCAGAGCCTCAAACTCATGCAGCAGCACCATGCACTTGTGCTCAGAGATGAAGGCGCTCTATGTGTGTGTGTGAGAGGGCTGTAAAATCTCTGTGAATCTGGAGAAGCAAGAGAAAGCCAGGTGCACAACTAAATAGGTCAGACTGAAGAATCTGCATTTTCCTGATACATAGGAGGTTACCGAGGTGTTCCAAAGGGGGAGTTATGCGATTATATTTGTTCTTTTTTATAATTAGGAGAAATACGAAAGATCTATAGGAGTGGGAAACATTAGGGACAAAGAGCTTAGGTTTTAAAATCAATCATATGACTTTTGTTTTTGGAAGACGTCCAAGACCACCTCCCCAAACAGGTCAGGTTTGCCTTATTCAACTTTTCTCAAATTTTCACTTTTTTATTGGGTCAACTCTTTGGTTTAGGGCTGATCTACGTTTCAAGATTAATATCCATAGATAGAGCAGCAGTGAAAAAACTCATCATGTAGCACAAGTGTCACTCAGTAACAGCACCATGTCTTGCATTGCACTTCTTTTGTGTGTGCAAGAAGCAGACACAATAATTGTATCTCCTAATATGGGACATTGATCTTCTTAAATATAAGTCAGTGTACTTAGTTTTATTTAGATTCTTCAACATACTTTAGTTTTCTTAAATGATATGTTCCCAAGTATAGAGTTATTTACACTCATGTTAGATGTATTCCTGTGGAAAAGAATATTTTACTAGAATTCCGATTGAAATTAGAACCTGCCTGTGAGAAAGTGGCTTTGAGTATTAGAAAATATTCAGTTATTTAATTTTACCTGACCCTCAATTTGTTTAGTTGTGATCCAGGGATGGTATCAAAAATATCTAACTTCAAGAGCACTTTTTTGTGACTGAATATTGAGGAAATTGATTTATATGTATTTAAAATGTGACAGTTTCAAGCTTTTAATTTTGGTAAAATTATCTCAGACCTGTGCCTTACTGAGAAAATTGCCAGACATTTGAGGACCACAGGCAGTGAGAACTGGAAGAGGAATGTGTGCACACACTCAGTGCTCACAAGGATTGCTAGAACTCTCCTACTTCTTTCATGCTGATTCTTGAGAAACCTGATAGTGTCACCAGCTGTGATTAAAAATATGGGGAGAGTCACAGGTCACATCCATTCTGATTCATCCTTGCTCAGGAAGAGTGACCTATAATTTCTTGCCCTGATGCACGACGCAAGGAAGATACTCACTCCAGGTGACATGAAAGAGAAACCCTCATTCCACGCTCGGAGAAGCTGCATGAAAGTTGACCTATGTACATAGTCAGGGTTTTCTGGATCTCCAGAAATTGTATGAGTTTAAAAAGAATATCAGTATGATTTTTAATATTTTAATATGATGCAGTATTAGCTTCCCTCTGCTACATGATAGCACAGCCCTTTGAGATTCTAGCTAGTTAGTCTAGTTTTCTAATGAGTAATATCCAAAGAATAAAAGATAATTTACTCATTTACGAATTCATAGGTCTATCTAAAAGTAAATTTATAATCTACCACAATGTTTGTCTATTAATTTACTCACCTTTAAAAGAGGTGCTATAAAGTCTTCTACAAAATCCTCTAAAGCTTACATTAGTTTTTCTTTTAGGACATAAGTATCCCATTCAGAAAGAAAAGCATACATGTACTGTTGTATGCAAGTTAAAATAATATAATTAATTCAACCAAAATTGGAAGGATTACTTCCATTTATATTTGTGAAAATCAATAGTTTTAAACCCCTACCATTTGTTTCATTGCCATGCCTAGTCAAGCTAAAAAATATATATATTGCACATAGTTTGACAGGTAAAACAGGCAATAAATGACTGAATAATCAATTTGATTAAAACAATCTCAGAAAAATACACATCTACAATAGTCTAAAGTAATATCAGTAAAATTTCATATCAGTGTAGCATTATTTGCATATTTGTCAAGTCAACAAAAGTAAATTATGTTATTGTAAATAAAGTCTAATATTTTACAGTTTTGCTGCTACTTTAATGAAAATTGGTTCAATATACTAGAACTTGGGTTAGGAAGTAAACTAAATTCATTAAAATTGTTAACTTCCAGGTTACTGTTTTGCAGATGCCATCATTTTCCAATAAACTCCATGAAATATCTTCTTGCTAGTACTAGAATTATTTCAAATGATATCTTCAAAGCAAACATATATCAAAACTGTTCTCCTACATAAATGAAAGTAAATGCAGCATCACATTGAGTATTTTTAACCTACTATATGCATTTGATTAATTTTTAGGACACATAAAAATCCAAAATTTTCGAGGATATACTTGTATAAAAATCATGCTTTTGTTAATTGTAAGGCAATAGCTGTAGTGCTTTTCTGCTTTGCTTTCATTAACATATTTAGTTATATGTAAGAGTGCAAGTCTAGCTTCATATCATCAAATTTGGTTCTTCTCTGTGCAGTGTACACAAGATGAGTCACATTTTAAGAAGTGTTCTCCTACATCCTCTTTCATGTACCTACTTTCCTTCTCTTCTACAGATGTCAAAATTTAGGGACAGACACTGTCTATAAATCTTTGAACATGCCAAATTCCAGAATTTCAGAAAGTTGAAATAACAAGAGAAGAGCAACTCAAATCCTCTCTCTTTCTCTCCTATTTTGCTTTACATCTTTATGTTGTTTTTTATTTTATGCCTATTTTGGTCTTAGAGATGGTTAGTCATCCATTTACATATAATGTTTAATGAAATTTATAGTGCTTTATTCTTTGCTATTTTGATTCTTAGAAAATGGTGATGTGTTATTTACTCAGAAAATGAGGGGACTATATCTTCCCTGAGACATTCCAAGGCCCCTGAGACTAAAGTGCATACTACATAATAGTATCACACACAGTTTCACAGAAAGCCAATAGGCAAAATCAGCACTATAGGAACGAAGTCTAAAATTCTCTTCAGGCACAATTCTCCTATGGACAGATCCCCACTGAGATTAATTGTACAAGTTTTTTTTTCAAACAATGTATTAAAACTAACTAGTTACTAAAGTTGTAAATTTTCTTAACTTGGCAGAAAAACGCTGAAGGTAAATTTTCTGCTAAAAAAAAAATTATCCCGAAGAAAAGGTTATATTGTCTTAAGTTATTTCTGACTCCCTATGGATTGGCATCTCATGGTGCCACATTGACTTTGTGCTCTGGTAATGAAGCTAGCTTAGTGGTGAGCTAACTTTACAAGCAAACTGAAAGAAAAAAAAAAAACTGGCACAGTTTTTCAGCAATTAAATAGTTTGGACAGTGGGCAGCTTAAGAACATATGAGGAGTTGTACTGTTTTACTCCTGATGGAACTTCTGACATAAAACACTAAGGAATCTATTTAAAAATGTAAGTAGGTCATCAAGAGCTTCCAGGTGTTTAGCAAAGGAGGAAGTCTAATTTACTCTGTCTGCTAGAGTCTCTTAAAGAGAAATCATTCGCTTGATGACTAGGAAAGCCCAGATTTGGAGTCCTTTCACTGTTTTCTCATCTCTGATGTTCAGCATTATCTTATTTCATAGAGGTAACTGACAATCAGTTGATCTTAGACTACGTCCCTAAAATATTCACACTATTTGAGACACACAATTGTATCTCTACTGGAACATCAGGCAATAAAAATCCATCTTTTGATTCTATTTCGGCAGTGAAAGGATTGTTCTGGTAACAGTAAATAAATCTGTGTAAAGTAAAACATGACACATTTAGACTCTGACATGTCTTTAAAAACATGGTTTACCAGCAGCACAATCTGAATGTTCACTTGAAGTTTTTGTGTTTCTTTTCTACCAAAATAGCTGTAGGTGGGTAGGGCCATGGGTAAAAATGAAAAGTAAGTTGTGTCATATATTGATACAAATTCTCATTGTTGAGTGCCATCATGATGTGTATATATAATGTACCAAGAAAGATTTCCATTACAAAATAGCTATAGTAAAGATTGTTAGCTTTTCCATGAAGAATAAACATTAATGAAATTTTGAAAAACTGCTCTGTGAATTGTCATTCTTCTTCTTCTTACTATTAGTTGTTATTATTGTTGTTTTACAATATATACATCAAAAAATAACCATTAGCCTCTTTGGGGATTTGAAGATAGTTTTGTAAGTGAGTCCTGAAGAGGAAGACATTTCCCTTCTGAAGTTGGCTGAATTCTAAGTGGGATTCACAATACCCGCACCCGTCATGATCTCCTCATCTTGAAATGTGGCTGGAACTGGAAAATAGGATGAAATTTCACTCCCAAGATGATGTCTTGTAGTTGTATTGAAGACCAAGGTGAGCTTGATATACTGACAACAATGGTCATCAACTGGTATAAAGTTTCATTTAGGCAAGATGATGCAGTTTCAGAGAGCTGTTGGGAACCACACTCTATTATACACTGAAACTGTGTTGACAGTATATGTTTCATATTAAGTATTGTCACCTCAATAAAACGAATTTTTCAAGATGAGTGAAAGATGTTTTCCTGTTAATAGCAAAACAGACAGGAAAAGATAATAAATGTAGATAGAGTAAAAGTAACAATATGTTTTTATATCACAGGTTCTAAATTTGTCCTGTGGTTCATCATCTTCACTGTGGCATTGCAAATTTTTTTCCAGAAAACAAAACAAAATAAAACAAAACACCTGAATCTCATTTGTGTAACCAAACCAAAGGCTGACACATAAACTATCAAGAACTACTAAAAACTGTTGGTCTAGATTGTTGAAAACACTCTTGAGAGCATTTTTGAGATCTGTACTTGGACAGACTTGCTGATTTCCAAGCACTCTTCCTTCTTGTGATTTAGGCTCGAAAAAACATGGTGATACACATTATGTCTGCATTTTTCTTCTGAGCTTCCTAATTTTATTTATTTTAAGCCTTCATTTTCATTTTCAAATTAAATGTAAACATTGATTCTCCTAGATAGCCAAGCTTATAATTTTCTTCACTTTTCAAGCTTTAAAAAAAATGCATCTCTCTACTGCAAAGTCACCTGGAAATCTAAGAAATGTCACCTATGCCATGCATAAATATTTGTACACTTTATGTAGATAATGAAAAAGAAACACTTTATCTTTTAGGAAAAGTGAATCTTCAAAGGGAAGCTCAGAAACTCTCCAAAATAAAATATATACAACTTGTAAGGAACTTCAACAAATCTTTGATTTTTAAGTCCTTTTTATTCGAACATACAAGACATTTTCTCATTTATTACTGAGAAGAAGAATTGCAGAGAAGTTAAATTTACTTTCATGGGTATTGCACTGTGAAATACATAAAAAATACAGAACAGAAACTCCACATTTTGTGTATTAAAACATATTATCTACAAACAACATACTAAATTCTTTCACGATGAACCATTGGATAAATACAAACAATAAGGTGGTAAAGGTTGGTTTACTAAGATTTTGTTAGAGTTTGTTCTAAGAATAAATATTGAGAAATATATATCAGGATAGACCTTCTCCCAAGAAGTCTACTCCTTGAGATAGTCACATTGGTGACTCAGTTATAGTGAAGCAAGTGATTAATGATCCCCAAAAAGAGAAATGCAATGCATTCAGGGTTAATTAAGAATAGTTGTTGCCACAGTGACCAGAAGAGTTATCAAGAGAGGAGAATTAGGCAAAATGCCATGCAGGTTAATGGTTAATGAAATAACTTCATAAGTAAAGAAATGAAAATGCAGTCAGGAATAAATTTGCTGCTTTATCACTATTTTATTTGATGGAGTATTAGATTTTTCATGAATATGTTAAACCATTTTAAAAGAGCAATTTTTATGGGGGAAAATAATAAAGTTGTGGTCAGCAGAAACATTGCCTCTGTGGGACCTAGAATCTAGACAACAGAAACATTACTTGGCAAAGACAGAGGAGGAAAAAAGTGGATTTCCAGGAATTGTAAAGGAGATTACAAGAAAATTGGAAACTACAGAGCAGCAAATGGAAAAATAAAACGCAATGTAAAAATAAAAATGCTGGTGCAGTTGGGAAAGCTCCTGCGAGCCTCCCAGAGAGGAACTTGTCTCTGCAACCCAAAGTGAGTCCCCATGACCTTGTCTGCTAGCCACAGAAAATGTCCATGGGGACAAACAGCATCAGGAGTCAGGCCTAGAGGGGCTATGGACTGTATATAGACTCTCTGAGAAGATGAAAATTAGACCAGAAAGGATCTGATCCCACCTCCCTAGGAAAGTCCGGTATGTGGCTTTTACATGGTACTGATTCCTAAAGTACTGGGGTAAAAGTCCACTGGTCTGTTTCAGCTCTCACCCTGCTGCCAAGTTGCAGAACACATGATATGCTTCCCCGAGTTATCTGTATGAGCATCACCATGAGTCAGCATGGACGGTTACCCATAGCACGGGTACATGGACAGAGGTGTCTGTGGTGTGCAGACGTATCTCGCAAACTGACAGACTACAAACTTAGGTGTGGAAAACTGTGACTTGCTGAATTTCAGGATGGAAGGTCCTAGAAATAAACCAATAATTCAAAAGTGAAGAGGAATATTTTGGCTTATTTCTTTTTTCTTCACTGTCTTTTTGTTACCTTTCTTGCTTGCCCTTTTATCTAATGTTATTAAGAATGTCATCATTAGTAGGACCTTTATCACAATTTTATATTCTGCTCATCTTCTATTTTTGTTTCTTAATTTTTACCAGTTTTCCTTGTTTCTGTCACATATTTGCCACCCTCTCCATCTTTTCCTTCTGAGATGAGAACAATGCCTTTCACAATAGCATCAAGAAAAATTAAATTGATGGCAGCAACTCTAAGAAAGTGAAATACCTCTACAATGGAAACTACACTTAAAAATGAAATGGAAGAGGACATCAGAAATTGTAAATATATCACCTGTATTTGGATAGGCAGAAGCAGAAGTGTCAAATTTATGTAATTTCAAAACTTATTTAGATAATTAAAACAATCAAAATACCAACAGCATTCCTCACAAAACTAGAGAAAACAATCCTAAAATTCATGAGGAAACAGAAGAGCTTCAGAATAGCAAATACAATGCTGGGTATCAGAGCATAGCAAGAGGCCATGTAATCCTGGACACAAGTTACACCAGAAAACTCTGGTACTCAAATACAAGATAGTTAATATAAAGAAGAAAGAAAATATGCAAAAGAAAAAAAAAAAAGACGGTGAGTTGGAAAAGTAAAGAAGGGAGAGAAAAAAAAAACTTGATTGCTTAAAAAAAAGGAAACAAATCTTATGTATATAGGGATCAGGGGTTGTAGTGAGGGCAGGGGAAAGGAGAAAATGAGAGGTGTGTCACATACAGGTATACATGCTCAATATTGAATGTGATCATAATGTATGCATAAAAGTGCATTTAAAAAATAAAATGCAATGGCATGGCTGTGGCATGAAATCAGACGTGTGGTTCGCTAGAGAGGGACAGAGGGTGCAGAAAGAACCCCAGTGTAATCCCATCTTTGGTGAAATGAACAAAACTTAGGTTAGGGGAAAGATGGCCTCTTTAAGAAACGGTATTTTGGCCAGGGATTTAGCGCAGTGGTTCCGGCGCCTATTTTGCAACGGTAAGGACCTGGGTTTGATCCCTGGTAACCACATACCATACTGGGCATGGAGACTCACGCCCAGCAGCAACCAGTACCACATACCACAGTGCCGGGCGTGGTGGCTCACGCCTGTAATCCCAGCACTCGGGAGGCAGAGGCAGGAGGATTGCTGTGATGTGAATTTGAGGCTGAGGTCAGGGCCAGCCTGAACCACAAAGCGAGACCCAAAAAACAAACAAACAAACAAACAAAAAGAAAGGATATTTTATTAAATGCCTATCCACATACAGACGACTGAATCTAGACCCATTTGTTTTGCGTTGTACTAAATTAAAATCGATATAGATGAAAAATTCAAATGTTATTTAGGAAGCACTTAATTTATAAGAAGACAAAATAGGTAAAACTCTTGAGGATATAAGTAGCTCAGTTTGCCTTTTCTGTTTTGATGCTGTCGTTGTTGTCGTAGTTGTTTTAATTTTTTTTTTTTTGGTGGAAGTACTGAGATTGGAACTCAGGACCTTGCCATGCAGGAGGCGGCAGAACTGAGCTACATCCGCAGCCCCTGCAGGATGCAGATACACACAAGAGAGTTCTGAACAGGATGCCGGTCTCACAGTAGCACCAAGAATCAGCACATAGGATAATATCAAATTACAGCTTTTGTATATCAAAAGAAAGAGCCAATATAGTGAAGAGACAGCATAATGAATGAGGAAAAAATTAACCAGCAGTTTCTCAGACAATGAAGTAATCTCTACAATACATAAAGAAATTTAAAAATTGAAACACCCAAATAAAAAAAATCAAAAATAGATACATCTCAGATAAAATATGAATCTCCAACGAACACATGAAAAACATTCAAAATCTCTGGTCATTAGAGAACTATAAATGGAAACAACACAAACACCCATTCAGTAGAGAGAATGTTTACCACAAAGAAATCAAATAATAGTAAGTGCTGGCAAGGCAACAGGGAAAAGAAATCCTTCTGCATCAGTGGGAACATTAACAAATGTAACCACTATGGTAATCGTGGAGATTTCTAAAGAAAGGAGAAGAAGAAGTGAAAATTCCATTAAATCCAGCTATTTCCCTTTCAGTTATGTCCCAGAATGAGTTGAAAACATCATATTCCAGTGAAATATGCATATCCGTGTTTATTGCACCACAACTCATAATAGTTTAGTCTTGGAAATGGCATTTATGTCCACCATAAAATGAATGGAAAAAGAAAAAGAGGTATTTATACACAAGAGAGAGTTACTGTGAAATAAAGAATGATAAACTTGAGTAATATGTAGGAAAATGGATGCACTGTGAGACCATAATATAAAGTAAAAGAAATCAGACACAAAATTATAAATATCATATTGCTTCTATTATATGAGTCACCCAAAATATAGCTAAAGAGAAAACTTAGATTGATATTAGGTGATAGGAATGAAAATAAGTCTATAAATGGGGAACCAGGAGATGAAGAGAAGACAGATGAGGGAGAGAAAAATAGATGAAAAAAATTATTGTACATATTCCAACTCTCCACAAAAGATGCAATCACGCAGTACTGCAAGGATATACAAATAACAGTTAAAATTACAGAAGAGTAATTTCTCAGTGAGCTCAACCAAAATAATTAGGTCATATTTTGTGTCTCTGAATAGTTTAATGGGACACTCACTATATCTTGAGTTTATTTTTCACACTAAGACAATAGCCATACTGGATTTCCCAGATTTAGGGGCTGTGCAACTTATCGTAGAGTGGTGATGATGATAATGACAATATTGAACATGTCATTCCACATTGCACTCCGTGAACCATTTCCTCATGCTTAGCACTCTGCATGATTTGTTAAATGTTTAATCAACACCTGGCTTTTGAGTTTAAAAATTAACAGTGCTGACGCTGCAGTTAGGAAAGAGCTTATTCAGCTAAGAACACATGTCCCACTCTTACTATATTGATAAACACAAAACTGCTTTATATAAGTGCTGCCGTGATTCTCCAGGAAATAAAGACACGTGATGAGAAGAATGAGATACAGTCCAGCTCATAAGGATTTTTTTGTTTCATTTTGGTCTATGGTTTCCAGCGGTAAGAAAGAGGGAGCTGGACAGCCAAGAATACACGTTGGCAGTTATGTTTCACCGACACTGCTTTTTTTCCTGTTTCTCTCATGCAAATATAGCCATTGTCTCCTGAGGTCCTTCCAAATCTCACTGCACTGAAGTTTAGATTAAAACCTAAAGTTTCAACACCTAAGTTAAGACTGAGAAAATGGGTTGCTGAGCCTAATGATTCTTCAGAATTTTACTTACATGGAAAAAAAAAAAAAAGATAAGTTACTAATTACAAACCTATACAATGGCAAGAAAGGTACAGGTCATGATCTTTGAAGGTTTAAATGTTCCAAATGGGAATAAGGAAGTAAATATCAATCCCCACTTAGTCCAGCTGATAAAATAATGGACATTTGTTCCTCGATTGGAAAAATTATTGGAAAAATAATCTTTATGGCTCTCCACTCTGTGCTCTGGTTTTATTGTTCCATCTTCTTAGTCTTGTTCCTTTTTCATGACAAGTAAGTAGCATGTGTCTGGGTTTATCTTTCTGCTTCTTGCCAGTAGAATGTTGGGGATTAGGCCATCTAGTTTTTTTGTATCCTATCTTTGGCAGTGATTCTTTTCATTTTAATAACCATCCCACCTGTGGAACAAATTTCTGAATTGCATAGTTTAAAGCAAAACATGCTTATTTTGGCTTGTGATTTCAGTCCATGGCTGGTAGCCTGTGTGGTAGAAACAGCATGGGGGAACAGCTTGGGCGGAAGACAGCTGCTTGCTCCATCACCACCAGGAAATGAAGCGAACAACCAAGGAATGAGACAGGACCTTTTCCCAGTCACACTTTCCTGACCTGCTTCTTGTAACTAGGTCAAAACACACAGCATCACACTGAACTCTGCTGAGTTCAGTAGTTTCACTTACCAATAAGGATAGCACCACTAGAATTCATCTACCTTCCAAACGCTCCACCCTGAACAAAGGATTGTTTAAGGTACATTTTAGGGAAAAAAATGTATCACTACAGCAAAGGAATACCCACAGATCTGAGAAAATCCCTCTGTGATTCCTGTGCATAGAACTGAAAAACAAGATTTTTTTAGGTTGACACCAATGAAAAGATTGAAAAAGTTTGCCTGTGACATTCTTGATCTCTTAAGGACATGTTGTATGACTAAAAATTTTGATATATTCATATTTTCAGTAACAGAAAAATAAAAAGAGAATTATATTTAAACACTTATGTTCATTGTACATTCAGATTTTATACTAAATATCCTCTAGAATCATACAACACACAGAGGCAAACTCAGAAATGCATATGGATAGTAAAGTCTGGGAAAATGAAAAAATTGTACATTTACCATGGTTATGAACAAGTGGTGAAATGATTTATTTATTTATGTGTTTTTGTATTCTATAATTTATATTAAATTATAATACAAAAATGTTATTTATCATGGAAAGTACTTTTCCAATTTATGTCCACTTTGTATCCTATAGGACAAAAATATCTTTTAAATACTGGATGTGTGTTCGTGGATGTAATTGCTTCTCACAAGCAGTTACACAAGAAAAGACACCATGCCATCTGTCAAATTAGCTTTATATTGAGAATGATATTTGCTATATGTGAAAGACTTTGAAAGATAGAACCTCCCCACAATTTACAATAAATATGGAATATATTTAGTGATATAAGTATAATAAACAGAGCATTAAAAATACTTATATCCCATATTACAAACCTATGGGTAAAATAACTCCTATATGACAACAAAAATCTTGGCAGTCCTCTTCTATTGACAGGGAAGGAATACTGACTGTCACTGTCTTAAAGAAATACTAACCAGGGCCGGGGATTTAGCTCAATGGTTCCGGTGCCTGTCATGCAAGCGCAAGGACCCGGGTTCGATCCCCGGTAACCACATACTGGGTGTGGAGACTCACGTCCAGCAGCAACCAGTACCACAGACCACAGTGCCGGGCGTGGTGGCTCACGCCTGTAATCCCAGCACTCGGGAGGCAGAGGCAGGAAGATTGCTGATGTGATTTAAGTCTGAGCTCAAGGCCAGCCTGAACCACAAAGTGAGACCCTGTCTCAAAAAACCTTAAAAAAAAAAAAAAAAAAAGAAAAAGAAATACTAACCAAAGTATTGAGATGCATACTGTCTAAACACTATTCTGGTTGCTGCATGGGACAGTCTAACATTCCTGTTCACATAAAACTCTGTGCCTAACAAACGAAGTAACTGAGTGTCCTGTATGGAGTGTTATTGCCTTGTTGATTAACTTTTAGACTACTTGTTTTTGACTTTCTTCTTTTTTAAATAAAATTATTGGAATATATATTTTATACTTCTTCAAACATACACACAAGCTTTATTTTTCTTTTTTGGATTAAGGACCAGTTGGAAATACTCCTCAGTAACTTATGGAATATATCTTAAAATAGATTTTCATTGGATATAGAAGTAAAATTGAAACATTTTAGTACAGAACTATACTAGTTTTAGTTTATACTACCACAGTGAAATTAGGTCACTAGTTTTAGTAAGTCATTTCAACATTTTTGGATATTTTATCACCCTGGACTTAAGCTTCAAATTAAATTAAACTTGCCTAGGAAGGTTATTTACCATATATAAGGATGTTAAAACCATACTAAGTACCAAAAATATAAAAGTGGTTTTAAAAAATGTACATATCCTATAAAGTTGGTTAGGACCTGATATAACTTATAAACTTTTCTAAATATATGCAGAAAAAATTTGAAAGCATTGGGCTGAGAGAAAACCAGGACAAACACTAATAGAAAATTTTATTTCCTGATTAACTTTCCAAGATTTTGCATGTTTTTAATGTCCAAAAGTGTACATCAACTTGTTCATATTGTGAAAACAGCACTAAGATTTTAATCTAAGGAACTTGTTTGCTAAAAAGTGATTTTTAATACATGTCACCTACTGTCCTGACTTTTGTTACAATGCAAGGTCATTTAATCTTCAGATTAAACTTGTAAGGAAAATACTATTGTCATTTCTATTGACAAGAGCACATATCAAGGTCCAGAAACTTCAGAGCAGTGCAAAAGGCTCAGAATAATGCCACAGTTGGATTGGAACCTAGACTATCGGATTTTTGTATTCTGTACTCTTACATACTATAGCGCAAGACTTTTTTGTATGTAGGTTTGTGGGGATTGAATTCAGCGACTTCACATAGCGGCATCATCAGACCATTTTTATCTTTATTACGAGATATAATTACCTGCCTCAGCTTCCCCGAAGGCTGGGACTACAGAGCTGCGCCACCGCACCCCACTTAGACAAATTTTAACATAAAACATGCAAGCTTAGAGGCTGATAAGTCTTAAAGCCTCATAATTATTTATTGGAAGCTTCAAAATGCACATCACCTTTCATCACTGCAATCTGTAGTGAGTTGGAGAAAAATGAAGTAAAATAACTGGGAAAAATTCTACACTTTCGTCATGCAATGTTTTTTTTGTTTTGTTTTTGTTTTGTTGTTTATTTGTTTTTTTCCTTATTTCTGTTCACTTTATGTTGCAGTTTTCTAAAGATAGAAAAATATTAATATCTCTTAAATTCCCGTGGCTTGATGTTCCATATTTCTGCCATGTCCTGTGTTATTCTGAGCTGGAGACAGAGCGGGCAGAGCAGTGAGTGCAGGGAGGAAACGAGCACTGCGAATCACCATACAGTACTAGGAGCTTCACTCGTGTAAACTCAGGAAGGAACAGAACAGAGACGCCAGATTCAGAGAGTTCCTCGGTTTGTTTGCGGTGCAGCAGTTCAACTAACATTTGTGGACTTCCATTCAGTACATCGCGGGGACGGTTTTACACCAGGAGGCTATTATACATGAAGAGTATTAAACACTAACTTCCCCTTGGGCCCGGGATATAGCTCAGTGGTTATGGCTCCTGCCTGTAAGTGCAAGGACCAGGGTTCAATCCCCAATCAACACATACAATAATGCCAAACACTCAAGAGGCAGAAGGCAGGAGGATTACTGTGAGTTTAAGGTTGAGCTCAGAGCTGGGCTGAAGTACAAAAACCAGACCCTATCTCCCAAAACATACTATGTTGTGAGTATGTTTTACTGTGCTTGTTTATAACCATTAAATTAAGGAACGAAGAAGGAAATCCTCTTTTTCTGTCTTATCCATTTAAAGAAGTGTCAGACATCTGTCATCTAATTCCAGTTAAGTGTCATCACGCAGGAATATGGGCCAGGTGGACACTAGCTCTACTTTCATTTTTTATGCAAGTTGTCTGAGATTAACATGCCAGTCCTCGGACTGTGTGTGGAATAAATGAAGCACGTTCCAAGTCCAACCGGAGATCCCATTTAGAGGTAGTTTTCAATCTCTGACATTTACTAACACAGACAAAGACTTATTGTGCATTTACTGCTTGGAAAGTGGACAAGTGTCTCTGATAGTTTATTTAAAACCATCATAATCTGTTGTTTTGATGAACTGACTTGGAGGTACAAAAATATAATTTTGAACGGATGATAATTTTCAGTACATTTTTATAGTTTGGGAGGTAGATGCATATAACTTCTACAGTTTAACATATAAATTAAATTTACTCCTGTGTGAAGTAATTGCATTATTGTGCACTCACATTTAACTAATGTTTTAAGTCATAACCAATTGAAAGTTAAATTCAATTGAACTAAGGTATCATACTGTGTTGTGTGCTGATGGCTTGTAATTGATCAGATATGCAAATGTCATCCTACAAATACAATAATCTACACATTGAAAGTGCATCATACACGAGGTGATCTGCCCTGAGAATGTAAGATAAAATGATGGTGCTCAATTGCTTCATAAATAATGCAATAAAATGTAATAGCTTTCAGAAAGTATTTGTTGAATGAAATTGGGAATATAAAAGAAATAATAATTCATGTAAATGTGTCTTATACATTTTAACACGCAAAAGCTTCATGACTTAGAGAGTTAGAGTTAATAAGTAATAGAATTAACATCTGTAATGTGTGTCGGATGGCAAGCCTGTACCAAACTCTCATGTCTGAATATTCTCACTCTACTTACATAACAGTGCTATTTAAATATATCTGAAGTGATTTTTAGAGACTGCTACCACTTTTATTTTTATTTCCTCAGCTCCCCAGAACAGTAAATTTTATGAAAATGATATCTTAGCAGCTAGAAAAAATATTACATGTGGAATTATGACTAAAATCCAATTGAAAAGCTGAATCACACTTTGCTACACAAATTCTGAATGAAAATCTGTGCACAGAGACCTCAAGGTTATAGTTTGTTCACTTGTTATAAGAATTCCATAGAATACTGAGTTCCATAATACAGCATATGACATAAACTAGACTTCTACAAAATTATTCTGAATCCGGATAGCCAATGTTGCAAAGAATAGAAGAGGGTAAGAAGTATCAGCTAATAAGGCTTGTGAAACAATCTTAAAGCAAAGAAAAGATGTGTGAAATGATGGGTGAAATTAGATTTATTTAATATTATAAGGCAGCCAAACACATGATCAGATTTAATTCAGCATCTTCCTTTGTAAAACTATGAAATAAATGATAGTTATTTTCATGCTCTTCCCATTTATTTTTGTAATTTCAGTTCACTCAGTTGGTTGGTGCAAAAAGTGCCTCTCTATGAAGGTTAAGTTAATCTTAAATAGTTTCCTACTTCCTCTTTTAAAAGTGTCAACAGAGTCAGTAAAAAAGCAGGTAAAATTTTGTTAGCTATTTCTACTTACACCAGACCTAAATATGTTGCTTCCATTTACATTTTCTATTGAATCTCCTATAAATATGGTCGAACACTTTTTTGAAATTGAGGTCCCCCTTTTCTATAGTATAATACTCTTCCATCTCAATGTGATACATGAAGATTAAAAGGTCCAAATATCCGAGACAATGAATCATTAGTAGCAAATTTCTGGCATGGAACTTTAAGGAATGATCTTTGACCAATAAGGTTGCCTTTGCTGTTTTGCAGACACTTGCTCACTCTGAATGTGCCTGACCACAGAATAATCTCGATGAAATCCTGCTCTGGTGGATTATGGCTACCAGTGGCAATGAATCCAGCGGATTTGTCAAACAGAAGAAGTCAGTGTCAGTAAGGATAAATTAAATTTGGGGTCTTGCATTTTTGTTTAGTAGGAAGAAAAACTCTTTTAAAGTTTTGGACTATCTCTCTTATTTCTCTGAAAAATTAAAAATTTAATGTGGTTACCAAATGCTTTAGGAACAGATATGTATTATTATTCCATATTAAAACATAGAAATGTCTCTGCTGAGCAATTCTTAGAAGGGAGAACCATATTCTTGATTTGAAAAGGCAAATCATAGTTATAGAATCTAAATATGTCCAGTAGACAGGAAGATGCATAGAAGCATATGTGCTATTTTTAAGGAAGAAATGTCTTTAAGAAACTTGAAAAACTGAATATGAGAAAGGATTTGCTTGGAAACCTAGGCTAATGTGCAGGGAAAAAAAAGAATACATTAGCTGGAGAAACTTTAAAGAGTTTGAAGAAAAACAGATGATGTTTAACTTGCTCTGTGCTCCAAATCTCCATCCTGTGGATAAAGAACAACTACTGAAGGCTGCTTTAGATGGAGGAAAATGGGAGTTCAGAGATGTGAGGGACAGACCCCTGCCCTTATTTTTCTCTTTGCAGAAAGGCTAAAATGACAGTTCTGACAAGACCATCTACTGTGAGATGAAGCTGTTAAACAGCAAACTCAGGGTGTGTTATTAGACTCCAGAGGTGTGTTGAGAAGTGCGTCATAGGAAGTGGCATAAGGTCAGTGGCTACTGTGCTTTCAGGAAAACTTTATGTGACAATTAAGTTAGAATTAGCTCTATTCTTGCCAAAAGCCACAACCCCTTGAGGTATTATTAAAGAAAGCTACCTGACTAATCAACCAAATGAACACTGTGGCCAAGATTCTGGTGTCTCAAGTGGGTTAAACCAAGTAATCAGTGAACTCGCATAATAGGGTCTGCATGAAGCCTCATTTGGCCAGCATGGTTCTCAAGCTGCAATTCCTCCAAATAGGGAGAAGGTGAAATTGGATTGTTGGGCTTCCTTGCTTGCTTGCCTCTGTAGCATTTTGTGTTTATTTCTTGTTTGTTGTTTGTACGTCTATTTTGTTTAAATCTTCACACAGAGGCTATTTCCAGTTTAAAATGCATTCTGAGTCAGTCCATGGTATTCATTTTTTTCTATGCTCTTCAAATTTTAGCCTCAAATGTTAACCTTTATAAATGCCCCTGGACAATATTAAAGTGATGCAAAAAAACAATGAAAAATGGAGATTACAATTGGGTGTAAATGAGTGGAAATGAAGAACTCTAAACACCCAAGTGATGCTCATGTCAGGAGCAAGGTGAAGTCACAGGCCAGGCTCAGAGGCTTGGTAGCTTTTACAGCCACTAGACATGGGGTAGCTACAGTGTGACCAACAGAGTGCCTGTTCATATCAGCTAATTAATTTGAAAACTTCTATCATGTTTGAGGAATTGCATGTGGTCTCTTGATGAATAATATGTGATGTGGTGCCATATAGCACGTTTAGTCAGCCAGACTAACCGGAACAGGCAGAGCAGAGCACGTGCACCCACATCACTCTTTAGAGCCGTACTATGGTCCTAAGAAAGGCCATCAGGGAAAATGTTAGTGAGTAGGCATTAAATAAGTGAAATAAAATGCAAAAGTAAACTACCTTTATCTACCGCAGTTAAGATTTGACTGTGGCTGAATTTATCTCTTTATGTAGGTTTGTACTATATTGAGATGCATTATATAAATATATGTGTGTGTGCCAATACAAAGGTACATATGTGCATGTAGATACATATATGATGTGTTTGTAATATGTACACATACTTACACACTTTGCACTACATTTACAGCATAATTGTGCCACTGGACTTAGAGAAAAATGAAATAGGCTAATTTAACCCATATTTTGTTTGGAATAACTGTTCTTGTACATACCCACCAAAAAGAAGTTATGGAAGAATAATTTTAAGCCTCACCCAAGCCAAAAATTTCAAGAGCTATGTTCTATTTTATGTCATCATCAAATAAAGCAAAGTGTTGGGCTGGGGAGTTAGCTCAGTGGTTCCGGCGCGTGTATTGCAAGTACAAGGACCCGGGTTCGATCCCGAAAACCACATACAATACTGGGCGTGGAGACTCACCCCAGCAGCAATCAGTACCACATTCCAGTGCCGGGCGTGGTGGCTCACGCCTGCAATCCCAGCACTCGGGAGGCAGAGGAAGGAAGATTGCTGTGATGTGAGTTTGAGGCTGAGCTCAGGGCCAGCCTGAACCACAAAAGCAAGACCCTGTCTCAAAAAACCTAAAAATAAATAAATAAATAAAATGAAATAAAGCAAATTGATCTGAGAATTTCTCTTCAGTGACAGAGTCCAGGCAGCAATGAATAGCTTTTTGGAAGAGTTTTGCTGTTCTGTGGCTACAAGCAGAAATCTCAGGAGAAATCAGGCTTTGAGCAACACTTTAGTTGCCAAAATGAAACAACAAACTTAAAGTGGTATTTTTGGTGTGTGTGTGTGTGTGTGTGTGTGTGTGTGTATGTGTGTGTTTCCCTCACAGAAGGGCCTAAGGAAAAGATGAATGATACAGGGGAAATTACAAAGAATCCACCATAAGCAGTAAGTAGGAAGCTATTTGAAGGAAGCACATATCCACCTCCAAACTTCCTTGGAGGGCAGTGGCTTTAACCTTTGTTCCTCTCCTGGAGTTTCTGTAAACTCAGAGCCCCTGATGAGCAGGTGTGAGAGAAGCGATTCTGTGGAGAGTACAGCTGAACAGTATTGTTCATTATCCTAATGCATGCCTTTGAAAAGCAAGGTTAAAACATAGAATCTTCCATCATATTCAGACTGTGCCAGTAGAAAACCTAAAATGTCACAGAATTTTCACACAGAATGATAAATTTGAGGTAGAATCAAAATGTAACCTAACAATTCTTAGATTTGTACCTACATCTATTCACCTCTAAAACAGAGTAGGTAAATCCTAACTCAGTGTGTTGTTAAGTATGTAATTAGAATATTAATATTTTAAAGGACAATGTGTTAGAATAATGGTCTCATGAATTTTCACATTCTTAACTACAAAATTTGTGACTATATTGTTTTAGATGACAAAAGAGAATTTTCATGTCTGATTAAGGGTGTGGATATGGGGAGATTATATAGGATTGAGTAGGGGGCCTCTTTAGAATAACTTTATCACTCAAAGTGAAATAGGGTGAAGGAGGAAAAATAATGAGATTATAACAAAAAAGAAAGGAAACAAATTTTATGTATATAGTGGGGTGGTAGGGTGGGTAGGGCTATGGGAAAAAATGAGAATTAAGTTGTGTCTTATACTGGTACAAAGTCCCATTGTGGAGTGCAATCATGATGTGTACATGTAATGTATCAATAAAGATTTCAATTTAAAAACAAAAGAATAGTTATCAAAGTAAAGTGAGTGGTCCAAAATAAAGAAAAAGGAAAATTGAAGCAGACTCAACATTTGAAAGACAAGACAGAAAAAGAGTCTAAACCAAGGTACAATGAACACTTGAATATAGGAAAACTCTAGGTAAGGGACTCTATCTCGTTACCTTGGGGGCGAGGCACAGCTCTCTTCATACTCAGACCTGATCCCTATGACAGTTATTTGTGGTTCTGGCCACCAGAATTGTAGAAATCCAGTGATTTTTCTTTCAGTGGTACAAGGAACCTATATACTCCTATTATGTCTATAATAAATGTATTTAACATTTGTGATAATAACTTTGTATTAGGTAATATAGGTTTTTAAAGATTTACTGAAGAATCAATAACAATTTTTTTCTTAATTTTCTGGTTACTCATTATGAAACCACAGATCCTCTGGACAGTGATTATTATATAAAATATCTCTCACCATTATAATCAATATACATTACCAACATTTTTCTCATTCTACTTAGGATCATTTTCTCTCTATACTAAATTATTTTCATGCAACATTAAGCAACATGTAAAACAAATTTTATAATTCACATATTTTTTCATGAATAATTATTGGGCAAAATTTTCTTCAATAATAATTGTCCAAAATGTGTTGCATAAAATTATCAACAACTCATTTATCATGGTACAGAATATGCTACATTTGGCACATATGTTTATAACCCCAAGTTTATAACTCACACTTGAGATTATTATTACATATTTTACTCTTCGTTCTTTAAAATCACTATGAGCAGAAAAATCAGTCTTTTTTGTATTAGGTTTCTTGGACTCAGGTATAAAATTAAAGTCTAGTTTCTAATAAGCTCTTTTCTGAATTTTACATTTGGCCTTAATTTCATTTTCTTTAAGTGTTTCTGCCTTTCATTTAATGATATCAACTTATTTTCTTCCTTCAGTGCTTTGAATTTACTTCTGGTCTTCTATGAAACCTCAAAGGGAAAGACCCTGGCTTTTTCTAAATATCTTCTTTTTATGTTATAAAAATAGTTATATATGAGACAGAGTTAAGTGGTTCTACTTATATAGAGCATATATCTAGTGTGCTCCGAGTTTCTGGCCATCTGGAGATACACATATGGTAATAACAGGAGCCTCCTGACAGTTCAAATGAGTACTTGGAGCCTGAGTCTAGCTTATTCTTGCAGTGATTATAATTTTTAAATCACAAATGTATAAATCATCTGTCTTTTCCTAATTTCAAATTGATTGCTATGAAAAATTTCTCAGTGATGAAGGCATCACTTGTAAAAGGAGCTGCTGCGCTTATTTACCTCTTCAATTTTACCACTGCCCTATTCTCTGCTTCTTGATCTCAGTTTTCAATGCAGCAGAAGCTCAAATTCTCTCTGAACTTTTAGGATGACACAATATCAGAAGATGCAAGAACTCAGTATCTGGGCAGGGGATTCAGCTCAGTGGTTTCGGTGCCTGTCTTGCAAGTGCAAGGGCCTGGGTTCAATCTCTGGTAACCATATACCATACTGGGTGTGGAGCCTCACGCCCATCAGCAGTCAGTACCACATACTACAGGGCTGAAAATGGTGGCTGGCACCTGTAATCCCAACACTCGGGAGGCAGAGGCAGGAAGATTGCTGATGTGAGTTTGAGGCTGAGCTCAGGGCCAGCTTGCTACAAAGTGAGACCCTGTCTCAAAAAAAGAGGGAACTCAGTATCTGACATCAAATAAACTCAGTAAGTCCCGGCACTGTAGGATTAATTGCAAAAAAAAAAAAAAAAAAGAGCCATCACATAAAGTTATCTTCATGTCAAAAACATTGATTAGCTGTCATTAATTATTTATTAGCCACTGATTATAAAATTTGCTTTTGATAATAAGGAAGGCATTTCCTGGTACTAATCTATAGCAAATATTCATACTTCTACATAAATACATAAATGTCTTATAGCTAAAACACTTATTTGTACAAAACTTGTTCCTATTTCCATTTGTTTTCTTTGATTCTTCTTCATGCAGATAAAAACCTACCTACGACTTTATTATTTATTTTACATAGATATATTATATATATATATATATATATATATATATATTTTTACTTTCTACTTTTCTGGAATGCCTTGCTTAATCCTTTGAATCCATATGGATTTATTTTACCCCAATTTAATTTGTTGCTGTTTTTTATAATTATTCATGTTGCCCTTCAGTTACACATTGCCTCCTCATTTGCTGGAAATACTCTCAGTGAATTCTTGGCTCCTATTTTCATAAACCTAGTTTCTCAGGAATATTCGTAGTGCTTTGCTCTATTTGTGCGAATGTCATGCTTAGTATGACATAGGTTTTACGAAGTCTCTCTATCATCACCACTAGTATTATAAAGTAGATTGTGAATCAGTGGAGGTGTGGATCCCGTTATTAAACAATATTTTATCAGGGTAACTTTTTTTTTTTTTTTTTTTTTTTGAGACAGGGTCTCGCTTTTGTGGTTCAGGCTGGCCCTGAGCTCAGCCTTCAACTCACATCACAGCAATCCTCCTGCCTCTGCCTCCCGAGTGCTGGGATTACAGGCGTGAGCCACCACGCCCGGCACTGTGGTGTGTGGTGCTGATTGCTGTTGGGTGTGAGTCTCCACACCCAGTATTGTTATGTGGTTACCGGGGAATCGAACCGGGCCCTTGCGCTTGCAAGACAGGCGCTGGAACCACTGAGCTAACTCCCCAGCCCCTATCAGGGTAACTTTTGAGGGCTTAGGTTTTCAGAAGCAAAGCAGAAATCTACAATTTTACATGTATTTTTCCCAAATGCGGACATGTTTGAGAATTAAGCCTTCATCTCATTTAAAGGAACAAGTCGGTTTTTCATGATCTGTAGTATGATTAGGCCATGCAAAATGTGTCTAAAATGAGGCTGCTTTGCCCTCACAGGAAGTGAATATCTTAGGTAATTAGAAGCAGATAGCTCAGGAATAGAGTGAGAAATAATTAAATCTCTTGAAATTTCCTAATTATGAACAAATTACTGCTTTAAAGCCTATGATTAGTAGATTACTTATGTCCTAAAAGTAGAAGAGTCTAAAGTATCATCTTGACAGTTGTGGAAATGCTGTGTTTACTAATGAATACTGAGAGTATCCAAGTGAACAGAAGATACAATAGCCATTCCATCACTTTCATTCATAAGCTAAGATCATGGCTCTTTAATTGAAATATGAATCAAAAATCATAGAAATATGAATCATCATAATTAACTGTCTAATAATGACTCTTTAAGTCTTAGAAATCTTGGGGATTTCTGACCTATGAGTTAACATTGAATGGTCATTTAATTTGCTCAAACCAAAAAATTATTTATCATACTTAGCTCATCCATCAGAATTATAGCATTGTTTATAATTGAAATTCAACAAACACTAATTTTTCCTTTTTTCAATGGAAATTGCTAGTAGTGTCAAATTGAAAGAAAAATTTAGAAAAGTTAAATTTGGACTTTGATAGAAACTCTCCTCCAAGACCTTTGTTGATTCTAAAAGTATGTGTGCACTGGACCAAAAGCACACTCAATCCACAGTGGCCCCTGACCTGAAAGACAAAGGATAAGGTATAAATTATGTTGGAGAAAGCTAAACAAGTTATTTTGAACTGAAGCTCATTGGTTCATTTGGGGTTCCCATTGGCACGTGGCAGCAGTCGCCAATTGTTATCCTTCTTACATCGGAGCTGGACGTTCTGCAGTCACTTGTACTAAAGTTGATGCAGGACCTTAGATGGAATTGATCCTGCGATGCAGTTCTCGGTCCAAGCCTCTGAACTCATTTTCTTTTAGCTTCCAATAGTCCCTGGACTCCACTAGATACAGCAGTGGCAGTAATGGCTCCATATTATGTAATAAATTTCGATGTTAAGAACTTTTAGTTTTATCACTCAGATGTGCAGGTTAATTTTCTTATGTATGATAAGGAAAATCGGATTTTTAGTCTTTAAATAAATATAGTGTTATAATGTAAAGAAATAAATCTTCTTTGCTTAGTTATGTGTTTATCGCTCTCAAATAACTTAGAGTTTACTTATTGCTGACTTTAATTCTAACTTGAAGAGAGAGACAATGAGACAGAAACCTAAGAATGTGGTATCATAGTCTCTGATTTGTTCCTGAAATTTGGATTCCGAAGTTCTTATCAGAATCAAATACTTTCCATCTAAATCCATTATGAGGTTGTTTTGAAATTTATGTAAAAATGAGATCTTTTCATTTGACAATGAAACTATGTCAGATGGTTGAAAGACTGCAGATAAACAGGAAGAAATAATTTGGGTAATATTTATGATTTCCAACATAAACTTTGAGTCAGTTGTTTATTTAATAAAAGTTCCCCTGAAATAAAATATTCATCTTCATTATTTCCTATAGCCAAACTAATAAACTTATAAAATGTATAAACTTATAAAACTTATAAACTTAAAATTTATAAACCTAAAAACTTATAAACTTGTAAAGAAAAAAAGGCGCTCTGTAGTTTGAATCATTTTTCAAGCACTAAAATCTCTTAACTCTTCATCAGATTTTCTCTTATTTGGTTTTTACATCCCTTACTTTTTAACTTCATATTATATTTTTGTTTGTTTTTATATCTATTTTAGCTCCCCTTGGGAATTTTGAATTAATAAAGAAAAGTTTAATTATTATTTCCTAATTTCTAGAAAAAGTAAAGCATTTCAGACCTGACTCATTAAAAAGATCAAATAGTCTTGAATTTTCTGTTACTGAAAACTGCAGGGCTTTGATAACTTAAGTCAATTTTGTCTCAAATGCAAATACAGGCTTTACAAAATTAAGAGATTTACCAATAGTCAACATTGTTAAGTTTAGAAACTAAATTCTTGAGTTTGTATTTAAAATATTTCCTTAAAACACATTGTTAGTTGGCTACTATTGCATGAGGCACTTAACAAAAATTATGTTATATTGCTTCACCTTCCTAGTGGCATAAGGAATTCAACTATGTTGACAATAACTGATTAACAGCTTTTACAATAATAATTATAGAAATGGAAGAAACCCTTCTGTTTTATATATACCTAGTTATTGCAAACATCAGCTTAGACTGAGACTGATCTTTTCTTTCTTTTTTCATTATTTAATAGGCACAAAAATTCAATCTGATTCTTTTCTCAATCTTTTCATTAGAAACAATAGCTTTTTTTTTTTTTAAACTGGTGAAAGGAAACCAGATTTAATGGAACAAAAGCAAAAGTGTTTTATAACAAAACCCGGTTGTCTACATCATATAACCTCAAAATAACATGATGTAAGATTTCTTTTATTTGAGTACTCATGTTCATGAATAACTCCAGGCAAATAGATTTCTCTGATAATTAAGATATTGTATTAAGAATACTTTAAAATGAATTCATTTGTAGATGTGGGTGGGCAATCAAGAATTAGGTACGTGAATTAGTTTTGTGAAGTATTTTTTGAGAGCTCCGTTTAAAGAGCCTTACATTCTCTTGTAGCATGGATAATGTAGATTCCATACAGATTACATTTTTCATGTGTTCTTTTATTTTCAAATTGATATTATTTGATATTGTTATATCATCTCTCTTACTGTTGACTGTGCATAGTGTAATATGTGATAGCAAAGTAAGCTTTTCAGTGAGAATTGAACCCTCAGTCTAGGACAGCAGAAGTTTAGTTAACTTGATGTTTTTTGTCCCTTAGTCTTCCAGAATATCTTACCATTTTACCTTCTATTCTTCCAAGTGAGCATGTGCAGGAATACTTTCTCAGTAAGAATACACATACAATTTTTGGTTCTCTAAAACTAACAAATATACATAATGTCATATCTACTTTTATTTTATAGTTCATTCAGGACAGGAATATGCCTCAAAAGCCTCATACCCTCATGGGCAGAACTTTTCAAAGCTGAGTGAATCAAGAACACAATACAGTTGACTTGTTAAGGTGCGTTCTGATCAGCAGAGACAGGAGGCTTATGGGACATGACACGGAAGGAAACCCTTCCTGGAGCCACCATTTTCTCTCTGCTCCCAGGCCGCCCTGCTATTAGCAGGCTTCTGCTACCCAGACCCATTTGTCTTGTGCTCCTACCTTTGATCTGGAAGGACAAGCAGTGACTGAACCTCCTAAAAGAACCCAAAATAAATCTCTTGTCTTCTGTGCTGCAGGTGGTGGATAGAAACTTTGTAACTAGAAAGTGACCAAGAGGATATTCTATTTGGAAGGGGAAAACAAAACAAAACAAAACAAAAAAAAACACTGAACACAAACAGCTGCATTTCATTAAAAATAGATGAATATTAAACATATTAAATGTGCCAACAGGTAGAAGCAAACAGAGGGAGAGAATGCTATGTTTGGGTTGAGGAATAGATCTGTGGATAAGACAATAGTTCAAATAAAGCACAATCACTTCTGTTGCATGTATGGATTAAGCTAGTTTGAATGGTTTTACCTTCCAGGAGAAAAAGTAGAATTTTGTTGCGTGAGAAGATATAGATATCCTTTTTTATGTCATCATAGAAGGTTAAAATATAGTGGATATAAAACAAAATAATGGATACGCTATGAAGGGAAAGAAATAGAAAGGTAATATGATTTATTGGTATAAATAAGAAAGTCCAGACAGTACCATTAGTGTGTAGAGAATAATCTTTAAAACAGAAACATAGTTGTGGCTTAATTAAAAGGCCTCTAAGACATTCTTTAAACACAAAAATAGGCTTATAAATGGTGATATTAGAGAAGTGGGATCTCATCTTTTGTCATTTTTTTCCTCTTGACAAATATCTATATATTCCTGGGTTTAAAAAATAATGCTCCTTTTCTCTCCTATTATGTTTTCCAAATTAAGAAACATGTATCAGACTTTTTTATATTGTTGTTCCCAAATATTTAATTTTACCAGTTTAGGAGTGAAATCCAGGGTTTTGGTTATATTCATTATTGCAATTATTTTTCTCAGAATTTATTATTTTGCGAAGTAGCATAGTGGCAAAGATAAAAAAAAAAAAGCTTACTTACTAACATGGCAAGGCTAGTTTTTTTAAAAAAATCAAATCTTTATTGGTACATTATAAATACATATCTTTATTGCATCCAACATTGAGAGTTTGTACCAGAATATGACATGACTGGATTCTTATTTTTTTTCATTTCCCCCACCCACCAAGTAACTTCCCACCCCTTGTATACATAAACTTTGTTTCCTTTTTAATTACTATCACATTCTCTTTCCCCTTATTTACCCTATACCCTCTTTACTGTTAAAAATTTTCTATTTCACATTATCAACTATATATACTAGAAACTCATTTACATCTTGATTTTCTCATACCAGATAAAATATACAATATTTACAAATCTGTGACCTATTTATTTCACTTATGAGGAAGTCCTCAAGGTACATCCATTTGAGTATGAATGACTCAATCTTATTATTTTTAATGGCAGAGTAATACTCCATTCTATAAAAGAACCACATCTTTATCTAGTCTCCGTTTGATGGACATTTTGGTTGTTTCTGAGATTTAGCAATCACAAACTGAGCTGCTATAAACATGGGTACACATATACCACTGTGATATGAATCTTTTAATTCTTTTGTGTATACACCTAGTAGATTTTAATAAAAAATATACTTCTGCAATACGGAATTGAGTATATTGTCAGATGAAGTCAACTTCTGTATTTGCAACTGTGACTGGGGATTTTATAGGGAGGGTGGGGGTACAGAGGGGGTTCATGTGAGTGCAAGCTCAATGTCAGCAGAGAGAAAATATACATAATGGGAAGAAAGGATTGGTTCAAGGGAGGAAGTTTAGGCTTCAGCCTTCCATTGAATCTGTGAGACAGGAACCTTATTTGCAGGAATTTCTTTGGGTAGTTGGATGTGTAACTTTTGGATGTGTATTTTATTAAGGTTAGGTTCATGCTAATAGTATGACTTAAAAATGTTGCAGACTATTTTACAAGTTGAGCAAGTCTTGAAGGTTCAGGCTTAATCATGAAACAAAGCCTGGGTCAGAGCTTGGTCAAGATGAAGTGTAATGAGAATACTAAAAATTACTCTTGTAGAAATAAACTCTACCTGTCAGTTTCTATAGGTTAGAGTCCTCTATTTGACCAAGCACTAGCCTAGATATTGGACTAAAGGTATTGTGTAGCTGTACGGGAAAGTTTCAATCAGTTGGTCATAATATTGATGAACCTCATCTAATGAACTGAAGGCTGTGAGAACAAATACTGAGTTTTCCTGGGCAAGAAATAATTTAGTCTCAAGAGGATAATTCAATTTGAAGAGAATTTTCCCCTCTCTTTCTGCCAGCAAGGCTCCCCCAATCTTATGGGCTAATTCCTTAGACAATATACTTTCTCTCTCTGTCTCTCTGTCTCTCTGTTTCTCTCTGTCTCTGTCTCTCTGTCTCTCTGTCTGTCTCTCTCTCTGTCTCTCTGTCTCTGTCTCTCTCTCCTCTCTCTGTAAGTACAGTACACACACACACACACACACACACACACACACACACACACACACACACACATTCTGTGTGTGGATCAATGCAAGATCCTAATAAAATACTGCTTATCTGACTCAGGACATTGGTTTTTTTCTGATAAGAATTAGTTTCTGGATTTTCAAATCAGATGAATCAATAAAACGCAGCAAAGTCACATTAGGAAGTACTGCACCAAATTATGTTAGCAACATACAGAGTTAAAGCTTATTTTTAAGTGCAATTCTTGGTATACATTTCAATTCACTTTATTTGTGCAAAGGAAGCCAGGGACTGAGTTCCTGGAAACTGTGTAATGTTAACAAAGTTATTTGCCTTATGAAAAATAGAGCTGGTGCAGAGACATTAAAAATGGAAGAGGAAACACATCAGTGCAAAACTGACTTGCCTTGAATCCTTTCCAGTATCGATCTGTTACTCTCTCTAGGTTTCCGTCACTTCCTACATCCCTTTTCTTCTCTTAAGCACCACTAATGCTTTAGAGATGTCTTCTTCTATTTTTCAATCCATTGGCTATCAGCCAGATACTTTTGAGCTATTTCTTCTAAAAAGATTCACAGAATGCTGAGCGTTCGGACAAATACATACTGCAAGCTAATTTTATTTTAGTCTCTGAAGCCAATCAAAATAGAGCAAGAAAAATGGATCGTCTGTGGTATAACATGTATTTACTAAACTTAAGCAGAGAGAAATTATTTCCTCTAAGCTTCTTTTCTCCTTCAGTACAAATCCTGATGTTTTGTATTTTGTCAGCTGCAACTCTTCCAGATATTTTGTTCTCCAATCTCATTAAAAAAATTATTTACATCCCAGAAGAGCCAATTTAAGGCACAAAATGTCTGTAATTTAAGGGAAACAAACAAGAAGAAAGGCACAAGGTCACAAAGAAACATTAGGCAAAGACATGCTTTCATTTGTTGCCTATTATTTTAATTAATTCTGTACCAGCAAATGTGGGACTGTACTACAATTGTATCAATTTTTGCATGGCTGATGTTTCATTTATCTCATTTTTCCCTCCAGGGGTAGGAGCTGTCTAGATACTTTCTTCTTTTAAAATTGCCAATTAATGTCAACAATGTAATTTCACATAAAATCAACATAGCCTGAGCAGAAATATTGAATGATAATGACTTTCATCTTCTAAGCTTCTCAAAAACTTGAATGTATGAGACAAATTGTAAGATACATGAACAAGATTTCAGAAACAAGCACCACAACTTTCATAGATCCACTGAGTGTTCAGATACAGCTGTTGTGATAAAGATTTACTTTAAAAAATATAAAGTATGGGCCAGCGATTTAGCTCAGTGATTCCAACACCTGCCTAGCAAACTCAAGGTACGGGTTTAAGCCCTGGTAACCACTCACCACAATGCTGAGTGTGGTGGCTCACACCTGTAATCCCAGAACTTGGGAGGTAGAGGCAGGAGGATTTCTGAGTTAAAGTTGAGTTCAGGACCAGCCTGAACTACAAAGTGAGACCGTGTCTCAAGAAACTAAGGAGAAAAAATGTACATAATCTGCTATTTTTGCTAATGACAATATTAATACGGACTACTCCAGTACTACAAGAATTTGAAAAATAAAAAAGTAGATTGTAACAAATATTGTTATCTTTAAAATAATATTAAATATTATCACATTAATATTAAAATTTTATTTACTAGGCAGGCATAAAATGTATCTTACCATCTTTTTATCAAAAATTAATTTGTTAAATTGTGCTATTATACAGTCTGACATAATTTTGGAATTCATTTTTAAATGTCATAACTAATAAGAATTTTGCTAACAATCATTCAGAAGTAAAGAAAATTAGTGAGAACAAGATCACCTGGGCCAAGGATTTAGATCAGTGGCACTACGCCAACTGTATAAGCATTAGGGTCTGAATTTGATCCCTGGTACCACCAAATTCCACACATTAAGGCACACAGTTTTCTAACTGTTGAAGTATTGTTCCATATGATTTGTCTTTTTATATGCATTCCTTTTGTATTATCCATTTATAAAATATCTATACTATTATATATATACTGTTAGTTTTTCCTCAATCACTTAACAATACATTGTAGACCACAGGGCCTTCTATCGCTATATACTTTAATGTATTTCCTAAAAAGGGAGAAATTCTAATTTTTACAAAGCTGCAGTAGAGTCATTAAAATCAAGAAAATAGCTTTGAAACAGAGTTAACTCTACACCCACCTTCAAAATTTTTCAGCTTTTAATTTTTTTTTTTTTAGAAAAATCACATCCATGATCATATATTATATTCCTCTGCTGAAGATCTTTAGTTTTCTCTTATATAAAAGAAGTTTCAGATACTTTCTAGGCCCTGTGGACATTGGCGTTCTAATACCTAGTATTCTTGTGGGATGTCCTCAATTTAGATTTCTCTAGTGTGTCTTCAGGATTAGAATCAGGTTACTCATGTGCATTTGATGGAGGACGGTGACAGAAGTGACTCTGAACCCTCCTTGATGGTTCACATCTGCTGCAACAAAACACTACTGTGAAAAAATACGGATGTAGTTAATTTTACTATTTAGAAAACTTATCATTGCTCAGGTTTCTCCACTGCAGTCACTATTTTAACCTTTAGAATTAAAAATGTCCTTGGGCAACCTATTTGGAATCAAGTAAATAACTTATTATTATAATTTCATTTGCTATTTTAGCTCCTATTCATGACTGATAAATAATTAAGTTATCATTAATATGACTGGCAATATTATGGGAAGAGATCTCTCTTCTTGTTTTTCCTTCCATTTATTATTAATCATTGTGTATCCATGAATTATATTATAGCCTGGATCATAACCCTTATCATCATCATTTATTTTTAGTCTCAAGTTGTCCCAGATGTCACCAGTTTAAATTGCTTCCAAGTCTTACTTCCTTTGAACAGTATCAATCATTTTTCTAAAAATGTCACTTTCTTTCTTTTTTAAATTTTTTAAATTTTTGTTTGTTTGTTCATTCGTTTTTTGAGACAGGGTCTCGCTTTGTAGTTCAGGCTGGATCTGAGCTCAGCCACAAACTCACATCACAGTAAACTTCCTCTGCCTCCCAAGTGCTGGGGTTACAGGCGTGAACCACCATGCCCAGTATTGTTCTATGTGGTTACCAAGGCTTGAACCCCGGATCCTTGCCTGACAGACGCGGGAACCACTGAACTAAATATCTGGCCCAAAATGTTACTTCCTCACACATCAGTTATGATTTCCTTATCTTTAGTCATATTTCTAGATTGAGGGATTTCTTCATAGTTTTGTTTTTGTGAATAGTGATATTAAGAAATCACTGTCTCTGTAACACATGCTTATTGCTTTTAGATTTTTTATAGCTTTTTCCCTGTTTCAGCTAGGAATTCTCTCTCTCTCTCTTTCTCTCTAACACACACACACACACACACACACACACACACACACACTTAAATATGCACATAAGTAAATTTATACATTCTAACCACCTATACATATAGAATGTAAGAATTCTCAGTGATAACTCATTGAAAACATGATTTATTCCATCAATTCTACATTTTGCCTTATTGTGCTGTAGCTCCTTCCCCTACTAGCTACAAAACTGCTCATTTTCCACATTTCAATTTATTTTGCATCAAAAGTTTCAGAATTGCTAATTCTATATCTCTGTTAAAAAGAAGTGTAATTATTTGTGCTTTTTTTTGATCTGAGGTCATACTGTGCCAAAAATACATTCACATTATTCTTTGACTATGTTTTTTCTTCCAGTTTAACGTATTTTGGGGCACATTTTTAATTTATATTAATTTCTAGGGTGTTATCCCTGTTTTATTAGTGGAGTTGATCGGTACATTGTAGGTACAACTTATGATCACATTTGTCTTTGAAAGTTTGTGCTTCTATGTGATGTAACTTGATTTTTATTTTTCCTATTCCCAGGCCCGCCCTTCAACTCCTCCCTTATATACATAACTTTTGTTTCTGCCTTTTACCTTCTTGTCTTCAATTTTCTTTCCCTTCTTTCTTTCCACTGGCTCCTCCTCTCTAGTTCCTCTTCCCTTTCAAATATTTCTTCCTATTTCACCGTGACCATCATATATTTGATCCTCATTGTTTTTCCTTTAATTCTTTTATCTTTTTGAATATGTACGTTAGTATGTTTTCAAAATAAAGGTGTTTCAAAAAAGGTGGATTCAGACATGTGCTGCTTCTTCCTACAGCTTTTTCTTTCTTCTTTCTCTTTTCCCTACAGCTTTTTCTTTTCATCTATGGTGTGACAATCTCGTTCCCCTTCTGTGTGTCCTTCGGAGTTTTCTCTGTTAATCTTCTGAGACCTGAAATCAGCTTTTCTGATTATCAAAGTCATTTCTTCCCCTCAGAAGAGATAATTTTCATGGATGGAAGCCTTCCATTTTTGTTATGATGAAATAAATTATAACAAATTGTGTACCTTGGATTTATTACTTCCATTAATTAATTGCACATGATTCAGAGCTTCTCTAGCATACTTTTAACAGTGAAATCATAGTGAATATTTAAAGTTCAATGCATATATAATCTTTGTAATTGCCCTAACACTCAGTACCCACATTTTGGAAGTTCCTCAGTAATAAGTAATTTCTCTTATTCCTAGTACTATGTAATTTCCCACAAAATAGCAAAACATGTTCTACTTCATAAAAATCCATGGTAATCATTAATAAGTCAGTACAACAACATACACATGAGTTGTTATTGAATTATTAAAATATGTCTAATTTAACTAATAAAATAAAGTTCAGATAATTGTATGAAAGATACAAACACAATAAGATCTGGGCCAGAGATTTAGCTCAGTGGTTCCAGTGCCTGTCTTGCAAGTGCAAGGGCCCTGGTTTGATCCCCAGTAACAACACAACAATACTGGGCATGGAGACTCACACCCAGCAGCAATCAGTACCACATGCCACAGTGCTGGGTGTGGTGGCACACACATGTAATCCCAGCACCTGGGAGGAAGAGGGAGGAGGATTGCTGTGATGTGAGTTTGAGGCTGTGCTCAGGGCCAGCCTGAACCACAAAAGTGAGACCCTGTCTCAAAAAAACTAAAAAAAAAAACTAAAAAAAAAAATAATAATAATAATACAGTAAGATCTAAGCTTTCACAGTACTTTATAAGTTAAAGACACTTTAAACTATTTTTGCTAGTTTTTTTTACAAGCAATTTTAATAACTTTATTTCCACAATTGCACTACTCTAAAATACCTCAACAATTCATTCCAGGAATTTAAAATCTGAATGGTGAAATAGGAAATACATTTTCCCACCAAATACACTATCAATGTTGTGATTCTTTTTTTTTTCTTTTTTTTAAAATCTTTATTGGTACATTAAGATTCTTCACACACAAAAACAACAACAACAACAAAAAAAAGAAACAAACAAAAAAACACTAGAGATAGAAATAAGTTATATTAACACAGAATCAAACTCTACTGGGATAAATGAGTAAACTAGAACAAAGATCAGACATAGAAAATAATAGAATCAGTTTGAATATTTATAGATTGTCATTTTATTGAACTATATTTACACTTAAATATACTCACAGAGCCCAGTATTAGCACATTCATGGTATCAAATTGTGCTGTTTTATATAGCGTAGAATTTTTTAGTCTCTGTTGTTGACTCTAAGTATGGAAGTAATTGGAGACAGTATCACACTGAAACATTGGGAGATTTTTCGGCTTTAATTTCTGATGGACATTTGCAAAAGAGATGCTTGAATCTCAAATTGAGTTTTTTAGTAGAGGCACTCCAGTAGTCACTGATAATTTCTCTGAATCAAGAAACACAAAATGCAAGTAATATGCACCAAAAGACAGGGACACTCTGCCCTGGTCAAGCAAGCTTTAGTGACATTTTCAGTAGAAAGGTTGAAGAAACCAAGTCCATTTTGGATTAATTTTGTGAGCTGAGGGATGATCGATCGATCCATTACGCAGCGGAGAAATTCTACGGTACAGGAAAAGTAAAAGCAGGTTATTAAATTGATATCACACTACAAAACTCCATGCTTTTAACAAGAGAAAAAACTAAAATTAAAGGGTTATTTGGATTTTGCTGCCTAGTTTTCGTGTGTGTGTGTGTGTGTGTGTGTGTGTGTGTGTGTGTGCAAAACCCAGAAAAATTTCTTGAATCCAGGGTGGGAGTAATCAGAGGCCTTCGATCCTTGCGCTGGATCTTTAGCCATGAAGACAGATCTTGCTTCATTTCAGAGGACAATACTTCATTCTTCTGTTCTGCAACATATTGGGGTACTAAATTTGTATATATGAGTCTGGAGTATTTGTGCTGATTAGAATATTTGCTTTTCAAGTAGCACTGATATTCTCTTTTTTTTCCAGCCAAAACATTTTATTTTTCTTTCCACCGCTAGGATAATTGACCAAGGAGCCCACAACTACCAGTGTCTTACAAAGCATGTTAATTTGACAATCAGACAACAGGCAAATGTTATAGCAATGAGTCTGCCTATTTTTCATGTGCCTTTTAAAAATAGAATCCAAGTGAATATTCATAAAATCAAGGTTTTAGCTAGAAGGAAAATATATTTAATAAGTGCTCATAATATAAGGTCATTTTTTTTCATTTTCAATGAATAATATAAGCAAGTAGCATTTTGGCAGAACTGAAAAGCTTCCTGAAACCTGTAGTTAGTGAAAAACTAAATGCTGCTGCCCCAGGGCATATCTTTATGAAAACAATTAAAGAGAATTTTTTTCTCTTAGAATTAAATTTTGTCATTTAATGAAAAATAATTCATGCAGATTCAATCAACCAAAATATAATAGTGTTTACATAGCTATTACCATGAAAAGTGGTTTTCAACTTTGAATAGAAAGATCTGGAGTCAGGAAAATTTTAATCCCAGGGGAACATTTTGGGAAGAATTACTCTGAAAGCTGAGTTTACATCATTTTGGTTCATAGAGTGTGCTGTGATCATTAGCATAGGCTCTTATCACAGGAAAATCCAATATTCAGAGCCATAATAGGGAAAAATAAAATGAAAGGGTAATAACACTACTCTATTTGCAACAGATTATCAGTGAGCATTTGGCACATACTGAAAACACTGGACCTTTCTTTCCATTTCCCACATGTGACTATTATATAGAGGTTGAACTGTGCATGCAGGCTTTGTGAAAGTGTTGCCCCTGGTGCAAAATTATTTTCCTCATAGTAGTTCATATTGAAAAGAAGCGCTCCATTTTTTCCTTCTCAATGTGGAATTCATAGGACACCTGATTATGAGATATTCCAATTTTCACAGCATTCCCTCCCAACTATGAAAAGCTAGGTTAAATTTCAGGGAACTTCGCAAAGGGTGATTTGAAGAATTGTGACAAATACCAATTTCAATCCTGAGGATATTTACTATAAGTCCTGGAATTTAAATGATACTGTACTGTGTCACTTTTTTTTTTTTTTTTTTTTAAAGCTGGCTTCAAGCTCAGCCTTGAATGCACAGCAATCCTCCTGGCTCTGCCTCCAGAGAGCTTAGATTTAAGGCATGAACCACCACGTCTGGCACTGTAGTATGTGGTTCTATCTGATTTGGATTGCTGGTGGGCATGCACTGAAGTATGCAGTTCTAACTGCTGATGGGCGTGAGTCTCCATGCCTACCATTGTTGTATGTGGATATCAGGGATTGAACCCAGGACATTGCACTTGCAAGGCAGGTGCCGGAAGCCCCGGGCTAAATCTTTGGCCCTGTCACAATATTTTTCTTTTAGGGATCATGATTACTTTTCAAGACATTTATCAGATGTAATTGAAATAACATATGACCTTGTCAACACAGAGATGGCAAAAGACTACAGACAATTCCTGTATTCTTAAGAAAGAGTTCTGGAAGATGTCATTTATGCTACCATACTACAATGAGTTTAAAAAAAAAATGTTGTTATTTCAACTTTCATTCTCTTTATCCCATTTCCTTTCCTTGCTGTTGGGACCTGTTTCCTACAGTGCCATGGCTGCCTATACGGAACAGAAAAGTTGGCCTGATTTCTGGATCAGAGCCCAACATTGTTTACCCTCCTCAAGGATAATTACTGCCTTTGCCAGATTAAATTAGGAACCTCTACACACCTTTGGTAGATTAAATTAAGATCCTCTACATACCTTTGCCAGATTAAATTAAGAACCTCTACACACCTTTGGTAGATTAAATTCAGATCCTCTACATACCTTTGCCAGATTAAATTAAGAACCTCTACACAACTTTGCCAGATTAAATTAAGAACATTGTCAGCACACCCCACCCACCAGTTCATTATAATTAACCTTGAGATTAAACAAGCCAAGGATTCAGCTCTTTTTCAATAACTTTTTTTTTCTGTTCATGTAAATGAAGCTAGTTGACACATAGGCGGTAGTTAAAAAATGTGTAAAAGAAGGCTGATAAATAAATGTGGCGCTCATTCGGTACTGACTGATGAGCCCTTCCAAGTCCTAGATATGAATACATGATGGGAGATATGAATGTGGTTTCAATCATATACATGTAGATAACTATTGTTTCCCAGAACCACTTTTAAAGATGTTACTTTTACATCAGAATTGGCCAATTTATAAAAAATCAGGTAGTTTAAAATGCATAGTGTTATTTCTTTGTCTTCTTTTCGGTTCTATTTGTTTACATGTCTTTTTTTTCTTCTCGTACCTGGATGGTTTTGTTGCTATAACTTAGTTGTATAACTTATAATACTGGGACAAGCACAATCTGAAGTGATGAAAATTGTGTGTGGTCTATTTTTAGGTGAATGGAGTTCTCAACATGGCTTCACTCTGTGCTCTTTGCCGTAGGTCTTAGTGTACTTTGTGTCACTATAACCAAACATATAAGTGATTTATATGCCTGTGTGTTTGGACCTCTGTAGGCCAAAATGCATGATAATGTCATTGGCTTTTTTGGAAAGCTGCATGATAAATATCATTATTTGCTGTGTAGTACTTAGAAAAGGTAATATGGTGGGACACTGGCAACATACGGATGAGAAGCAGGGCTTTCTCTGCTATAATAACCTTTTCTTGGAGGAACAGAATAATTCCTGCAGGACATAAGTTACTTCAAGAGACCAACAGTGAGCCTTTTCTAATATCGTATCTGAAACAATTACTGAGCAGTAAAACCTAGGAATTAAAAGTTTTCAAAACATTTCATCACTGTTATATTAAAGAGCAAGATTCCAGAACATGAACCTTTGGGGTAAAATCTATTCCAATCACAACATCACACATTGACTATTATACACATAACTTATCTTGTTTCATACAGTACCACTTCTTTACATGGTATCTTGTGTATTGTTTGTGATTGTAGTTTCAAGTCAATATTTAATCATGCTGCATTGAATAGCTTATGGTTGCTATGCAAAAGTGCCCAAAAAGTAACCTAAAGAATGAGTGAGTTAATTTGGTCTCAGATTTCAGAAGTTTCAGTCCATTATTACGGGATCATTCTTCTTACAAAAAAAAAAAAATTAAAAATTAGGAATTCATTTTTCCACTTTATCGGTGTTCACTCATATCTATCTATTCTAACTGGTACAATTCTAATCTTTTTTATTCCCTCAGACTAACTGGATTTCCTTTCAATGTGAGAGTTAAGATTGCACTATATCCTAGCCAAATTGCAATAGGAGGGCTGGTATTTGGCTTGGGGAACTATATCATATGGCTACAGGACTGAAAATTCTCCTTTGGAACACATCTACAAAATCTTAGATTGCAAATGTTTGCCTGGATCTGGGAAATTGAGCCTTTGAGTTCATTCTTCTCTTTTTTCTTTGTATGGAGATGTCAAGAGCAAGCAGCCATGTGACTATATTTCTAGTCTTCCAACCCTCTCCTGCGCTGCCTGGAATACCAGGAATTCCTTTGAAATGCCATTCTCTTCATACCCCTTCCTTGAGTTTGGGATTTTTTTTTTTTAATGAAGAAAAGTTTTTGTTCTTGTTTTTTTAAGTGTTTCTTTTTTGCCTTCTTGAGTTTATTGGTACATTTTAGATACAGATCACTATTACATTGATCACTGGGAATTTGTACCTGTACGTGATCTATACCAGTTCTCATTTTTCTCATTCCTTTGCTCTCACTACAACCTCCCCAGCTCCTATATACAAAACTTCATTTCCATGTTTTTTTTCTTTTTAACATCAATTTTTTATGTCTCCTGCCTCCCTTTTCCCTTTGAACATTTTCTTTCTACTTCACAATATTTATCATAAATTCTGGACTTTATTTACACCTTTAGTTCCTCACATGAGAGAAAAAATATGATACTGTACATCAGTGTCCTATTTATTGCACTACTAAGTATAACTTCAAGGTACATCTATTTAAGTATAAATGTCTCAAATTTATCATTCTTAGTGACTAAATAATACTTAATCTTATTTAAAAATTTCACAATTTTCTGAAGTGAAGAAATATCCTGCAAATAATTTAGGAAGAAAGGTTTTAACACTCAATGTTGGCTCTCTTCATATAACAGTAACTTAGAAATTATATCTCCAAGTAACATTTTATGTGAATTCTAGTGTCGTATATGTAATGAACTATTTGGTATTTATTAATGGGGTTTAGAGTACCTCAAAAGAACTCATTACTATGATAATCATGATTTCATTCTAGCTTTTGTTGTTGTTGTTGTTGTTTGTTTTGAGACAGGGTCTCACTTTGTGGTTCATGCTGGCCCTGAGCTCAGCCTCCAACTCACATCACAGCAATCCTCCTGCCTCTGCCTCCTGAGTGCTGGGACTACAGGCGTGAGCCACCACGCACGGAACTGTGGATAGTGGTATTGGTTGCTGCTGGGCATGTGTCTCCATGCCCAGTATGGTATGTGGTTAACGGGGATCGAACCCGGGTCCTTGTGTTTGCAAGACAGGCGCTGGAACCACTGAGCTAACTCCCCGGCCCTATTCTAGCATTTATTAATCTGAATTTCTTAGGTCAAACATACTTGCACATAAAAACACACAAACACCCCCCACACACACACACACACAGTATTCTCCTCACTGCTCTTTGCTTTTAATATCAGCTTCCTACCTAGAAGAAACTTTCTCTTAACCTTAAAATTTCCTTTAAATCCACATATTTTCTGTCCTTTCTGCCCATTTTGGTCCTTGTTATGACTGTATCTGTCCTAAGTAGTGATAATTTCACTAAGGACTACTTTGTACACTTTCAGTTGTATTATATAACCTTGGATGATGTCTAGAGTGCTATTTTAAAGATATAGAAAGCAGTTTACAAAAATGGTTAGAAATTCATTAGTGGCTAGTTCAGACAAAAAAATCATGATTTTTAACAGTATGGAAGAAATCAAGAAGTTCTCATGTTCAAATATGTCCATAAAAATAAAAGTGGGAGTCACATTTTAGAGAAAGATGTTTTTCATTTATGTATCAAGCATGGAAGTCATATGTAGTATATTAACAAACTCAATTAACATGTAGGAAAGTGACAGGCAACCCATTGACAAATGGATGAAAGGCTCAGCTATGACCCTAAAAAATAAGCTTCAATTTCAGATTCAGCCAATGGCAAATGTTGGTGAGGCTGTGGAGAAGAAGTAACCCTTCTCCACTGTTGGTGGGACTGCAGACTTGTATAACCCCTGTGGAGATCAGTTTGGAGATTCCTCAAAAAGCTAGGATTTGAGGACCCATTTGACCCGGCCATTGCCTTGCTAGGTATATACACAAAAGAATTTTAAAAACTCATGTCTCAGTGACATATGTGCACTCATGTTTATAGTAGCCTAATTTGTGATTGCTACATCTTGGAAAAAACCCAAGTGTCCATCAACTGGAGACTGGATTAAAAAGTTGTGGTTCTGCTACAGAATGGAGTATTACTCTGCCATAAAAAATGATAGGTTTGAATCATTTATGCTTAAATGGACATACCTTGAGGACATGCTCATAAGTGAAATAAATAGGGCACAGATAGGTACATATCGCATCTTTTCTCTGGTATGAGAAAATAGAGACGTAAATGAGTCCTAGAATTGTATGTTATGTATTATGAAATAGAAAATGCTCAGTGTAAAACAAGATGAAGGGGGAAAATGATGAGATTGTAACAAAAAAGTAAGGAAACAAATTTTATGTATACGGGGGAGGGGGCAGTAGGGTAGTTAGGGCTGTGGGAAAAATGAGAATTAAGTTGTTCCTTATACTGATACAAATCCCCATTATGGAGTGCAATCATGATTCATTTATGTAATGTACCAATAAAGATTAAGAAATAAAAAAAGAGGCTCAAATAAAGAATGTGATGAAGAGTATGTTACCATGCATTAATGTTAGCAGAGATATAAAAGCAGAAAGTAGAATGAAGTATCACTCTTGATGTATTTAAAATTAAAGAACTCATAATCTCATGCATTGTCAAGGACATGGAGCAAGCCCAACTGCCATGCACTATAAAAGGAATATAAATTTGAATAACCACTCCTCAAACCATTGAGCAAAGTGAAAAATATGACCCAGTGATTCAATTACTGTTAAACACCTGTGAATATATAAAGACACAAATGTTCAGTTACAATAAATACCCAGGAAACCACAGAAAGATCTAAGTTTCAATACATACTTCATAAAATGGAATAATAGGCAACAATGAAAAAAGCTACATAAATTATATAGGTGAATCATAGTGGCATAGGTCCTAAGTGAAAAATATTTCTCAGAAAATTGTGCCTGTGATGAACCAGGAAACACATCCCAAATGCCTCCTTCCTTCCATTAGTTTCTTTAGTTTGTTCTGCCCTGCGGTGTTTCCAGTTACAGACTTATATTCATCTTTATCATCATTATCATTACTGAGACCCAAGTGATTAAAAACTCCATCAGCTTATGTAAATAGATCAACTTGTAATTTTGGTTTCACTAATATTCTAAATTTTACTTACAGTATCTTTAGAAATATCATTACTTGATTATATAAATTTGAGATCTAGTTTGTGAAGGAGAAGTTCAAGTCTAGTTGGGTCAAGTATACTGTATGTGTGTTTCCCAGCAAGGAGACACACAAAGGAGTTTGAGCATGCTCACTCCCATGTATAGAAACTGGACTATAGCCATTTGGGGGCCTCTTCTTCCTCCTCTAGTCATAGCTCCTTCTCTCATCCAAAAGCTAACCATAAAAGGTAAATTACTTGTGCCCCACCAATCAGCTACAGCCTCACTGCTCCTATGTGCTCATAGCCACAGCCACTCCCTGTCTCTCTATAAGCCTGTGCAATCCTCAGTAAAGACAGGAACGTTTACAGAAACCTCCCCGAAGTCAGCATTTTGAGTCTGTGCATTCACCCTCCCAGTCCGAGCCCCAAACCTGATCCTTGGTGGCACACCACTTTGATGCCAAAGATGACTACAACTTTGTAGGTCTGTTTCTAAATAATAAGTTAAAACCACCTTTTCCTTAATTTTAAGCAAGAAAAACGCTATGACTAAGAAAATTAAATCAAGTACATACGACTACAAAATGTCAGAGTGAAAAAAATTCCTGAAGAAAAACTATGTTGTTTTAGGCCAGTTACCTACCATCTGACAAACCATTATAAAATGTGGTTAGCTTAGAACAATAAGGAACACTTTACCAATATATTTCACAGTACTGGAATTGCCCGGGCATAGATAGGATTCTCACCCCATGTCACACATTCAGTTGCAGACAGATGCTGTAGAAGTGGGACTTAGAATGATACAGATTCTGAACTAAGGAAAACTATTTGAAAGAAGAAGTTGCCACTACATGTGTCAGAAAGTAAGAAATTAATTGTAATAGTAAGATAACTAGTAAGACAAGAGATTTACAAGTTAGTAAAATAAAGTATGTTTCAGTTTTAGCTTTCTATCACTATGACAGATACCTAAGATGAATCAACTTAATGGAAAAAAAGGTTAATTTGGCTCGTATTTTGAAAAAAGTTTAATTCACTGTCATTGCCCATTGCCTTGGTGTGATGAGCCAGCCAGCACATCATTCAGGCATACAAGATGATAAGCGTCTGTTCACTTGTGATAGTGAAACAAAATGATAGAACACAAGGTCCTGAAATCTCAACATTTCCTTCAGGGTTGGGCCTTCAATGACTGACTTCAGGCCTCTACGCCCCACTCCTAGAGCATCCACCATCTCCACATAGCACCATGACTGGGAAGCTGTGTCTTTCATTCCTGGACCTGTGGAGGAGATTTACAGTCCAATCCATAACAAGAGGCTGAGATTTCATACCCATGTGACTGTCGAGCTCTTTCCTGTTCTGCTCATTTGGCTGAGTGGAAGCTCCAAGTTGTTGCCCTTCCCTAGTATAATCACAGAGTTTTACAGAGAATAAGACCAGCCATAAACAACAAAATTTGAAATATATTTCTATTAGATGCATATCATTTTAATTCTTGTAAATAAAATATTCCTAAATTGCACCAATGTATATAGTAAGACTATTTAGACTTTTCCCCCAATGCTTTTGTTTTACAAAAAAATCTTTTTTAATCCATTTGTTTCCAGGCATACGTTCTGGTATAACTTTCTCAGATGTATTCTATTACTAATTAGCATTGAATTCAGTATCCTAAAATTCATAGATTACTAAATCCAAATTTATACATTGATCCTGCACACTCAGCATGATAATGACCCTGAAATATAATAACATCCCAATAAATAATTGGGAAATAATAACACTTATTATATATTTCACAAAAGAAATCCATCACTGTCCATGTATTTAGGAACACATTGTCCTTTTTGTTTTGATGATTATTCAATACTATCTAGAATAATTCATTATGTTAATAAAAATTATATTAGAAGAGAGATTTTGGTCTGATATTCAGATATAATTAAAACATTAGACAGAATCAGATTTTTATATGAATAAGAACTCAATAAACTTACAACAAATTATTTATCTTTAATTTACAGGGAACACTAAACTTAATAAATGATAATTTAAATAATCATTTAATAAAACTATGAATTAAGTATTATGTGTCAAGAAAACAAGACAAATTTATAGTATTTTCTTCAAAATTCTTCTAAATAAATACAATCTTAATAGTTCACCTCATTTTTATTATGGAGATGATCTATGCAAACCTAAATTTAATATTTCATTCACTCTTACACTATTTCAATTGTATCATAGAATCTGTAGTATTATATGTTTAAACTAGTAAAATATATCAAATTTTAAAGACATTGATTATTAATTCTCTATGTTCACCCTTTTTCTAAAGATGTAATTTTCACAGAAGAAAATCATCCAGTAAGAAGTAAGCACTTTAGGAAAAGAGACTAGCTATATTGATGTTTCTCTTTGATAAGCCCTGGTCTTGGGAATTCTGAATAACTTCTTCCCACTTCATATCTTCACAGAATGTTTGATTCTAAGGTGAGTTATTTAATACCATTTTATTTTTGGTGATACCAGTATTGAACTCAGCCCCTTGTGCTTACAATGTAGGCACAGTGGCACTTGAGCTAAATCCCTGGCCCCAATATCTAGTATCTTTGAAGTGGAAATAAAGATGTCAATGAGTTGTAGAAGTGTATGTTATATATTGTGAAATAGAAAGTACTCAAAGTGAAATAGAGTGAAGGGGGAAAAATAATGAAATTACAACAAAAAAAGGAAACAAATTTTATGTATATGGGGGGGGTGGCAGGGTAGATAGGGCTATGGGAAAAAATGAGAATTAAGTTGTGTCTTATACTGGTACAAATTACCATTGTGGAGTGCAATCATGATGTGTATATGTAATGTACCAATAAAGATTTCAATACAATTGAAAAAGAAAAAACATTCCCCTCTGTGTCGACAAAAATTAAATGATGAAATGGCGAAACACATTGCAGTGTGCTTGATGTAATAGCTGTTACTATCACTGCACTTATTTATCTTTCTTTTCCTAAGAAAATAACCGTAAGCTTCAGATATCTGTATAGAGAAAGGTAAAAAAGAGGAAAAAGAATGAAAAATAGAAAAGAGCCAAAAGGAAATCATGTTTGACATATCTTATAAATTTTATTGGTATTAGAGATGAAGTGAACTAACATTTTCTCAACAATGAGCCATACTTTTTGCCTTGTCACACTCCAAAAATTATGAAAATGAGACATAGACACTTAAGACTCACATGCTCTTGGATGTGAGTCCTCTAAACTCACCACTGGTTCATGGGAGGTTTACAGTAATGATACTTTTAACAATATTTTTAGGAGATTTCATTTGAGAGAACTGTTTTCAGTGTAGTGAACAAAGCTGTCAAAAACACCTGCACACACACAAAAAAAATATGTGACAAGTATACTGGTGAATATAAGTCTACAAAATTTAATATTTATAAGCCAGCTCTGTCTTCTGCAAAATGCAAGTATTCACACTTAGAATTTTATCGGAGTAGAATGAGAAGTTCAGTGCTCATCTGGTTCCCATTCCCATGTCCACAATGAGAATACGAACAAGCACATTGGGGGAGATATGTTCAGCCCAAGCTTAATGCCAAACTGGGGGAAAGAGGGAAGCTAGTGAATTTTGAACTCCACACATGAATAGTATTGCACAGAAAGGGATCACAACAGAAAATTATCTCAACTTTTTTTGGAGTAGTCATTGCATGTGAAACTGTACATTACCCCAAAGAAATTATGCAATATAAGGTGTGTGTGTGTGTGTGTGTGTGTGTGTGTGTGTGTGTGTGTGTGTGTTTGTAAGACTGTAAAGTCCTTTTGGGGAATGGAAAACTGTGATTTCTGAATTGTGATTGTCAGGAAATTAAATGATGGAGCTCATGGGAGGATAACTAAATATCTATGTTGTATTTTTTAAGAATTAAACCTAAAAATAAAATTGTGTTCCTAAATATTTATTAATATAACAAAGCTAACATATTATATTTTCAATAAGTATGTTATATTTCATGTTATGTTTCACTTCTGAAGAATTGTGATTTATTGTAACATATTTAATGAGTTTTCTGTTGTAGCTTTAGAATTAAAGATTTGCACACACCTAGATGATTTCATTTAGACTGTATGTTATGTGAATAGTATTGTTGAAAGCAGAATTGAGTGGTTGGTACTCACTGACCTTGTGCAGGCAAGACACCTTGGACTCTTGGTTGCTACTCACTGACCATATGCAGGAAAGACATCTGGAAAGTAATGGATCCTTCTTACATAGAGTAAATACATATACTCTAATGTTCAAGAGAACAATATGGTATTAGAGAGATAAAGAGAACCACAGACAGTAGTACGGCCTGTAGAAACTCACACATAAACCAGCACATATACTCATGTGGACACACCACTTCTTGTAAGAGAGCATATCAGTTTTCCCCTCATACTGAGAAACACAACACTCCTATGAGTCTTGTTATAACAGCAGATACAGAGATAACCCACTAGATATGGCTTTATCCCCAATATCAAAATAATACACCTTTCCATAAGGAAGACTAGAATAAATGAACATAAATATTAGTAGTGATTTTTGTTTGGAGTTTGGCTGATTTTACCATATCTGTATATCTGTGACTTGTGTATTGTTGTTGGTTTTACAATGAAGACCTGCTATAGCCACTGTGGTATCGACTGCTGATTTCTCCCACTACCTTTCTGTGCTCTTCTTTCTTATGAAGAAAACCAGCATATTTGACTAAGCAGAGCAGCAGTCTGTGGTACTGCAATACCCAGCCTGCTGTATTCCTAAGAGTTACCGCAAGACTGGGCTCCCACCTATGTGACTTTGGCAGAGATGCGTTAAGTAGAAGCTATAAAGTATGTGGCAGAAAGACCTAGTATCTTTGCACTTGTCAGTCACTGTTCCTGGGAGAGTGAAAAGGGCAGCGGCCTTTATGTTCCACAGGGAACAAAGCAAACTGCACACCAAACTCTACTGACGCTCAAACTGAGCCTGTGGATACATGGCTTACCCTTTTAAAAAGCAGTAAGTTTCTAGACCATGTGTTTCATGGCATTATTGTGACAATACTTGTCACAAAATTCTGTCTTCTGTAAGAACATTTCATTTGCAGTTTTGTGCCTTGCAAGTCAAACACTCCTACCTTAAATGCTATACATATATGTGGCACCATTTTTTAGGATTAAACTTCACTTTAATTTAACAGCATGCATTATCTATAAAATGCAGTAATAATCTCCTGCTGCCTTGGCAGATAAGGAGACTGTCATGAAGGGGTCATCACCTCCTTTATTTATGAGGAACACACAATTAGCTTTGCCTAGCAGCGTCTCATCCAGCATTTCAAATGATAATAATCGTAGAGTGCATCTTCAACAATTTTCACTTGGAGAGAAATCCTATTTAATTTTCTTCCTATAATTGTTTTCTTCCACAAAGTAGAATTGAATATATTTTTCAATTTATGAAATAATTTAAATAAAAGACATTATGTACCCAGGAAAATGGTTTTTAGAGATATACAGGTCTGAGTTGAAATCCCTGTACCAGTCGAATAACCTTAGAAGTAGCATTGATACATTCTGAGGCAGAACTGCTTTCTTGAAAAAATAGAAATTTTATAAATTTCTTTTGTGTATAGGGCTTATCTTACAGGCTTTAACACTAAAAAAAAGTGGCATGAAGAGAGGAAGCCAGTTTGAGGGCAAGCACTGTAAATTTTTTTTATCCAGGTTATTTTTTTTACAAGGACCACAGAAGGTGTCACCTAAATCTTTCTTTTTCAAAAATTCTTGTAAGTCATAATTGTTGTTCTTCCAAGTAATTTGTTAACTTCTGCAGCATCTTCATTTCCTCCCCCCCATTTCTCCTCATTCAACCATTTCACTAATTCCATTTCTATTTTCTGAAGCATAGAAGATCTTATAAAAGTGAACAGAATTCCTTGGAGGAAATTAGAGGAAAAGAAACTGAAATAAATCATGAAGAAATTAGAAAGAAACAAATGTCATTATTTTGATATGGGCCATTCTCTACATATATATTGAAGTATGTGTATGGTTCACAAATAGCAGCAACACTTACTAAGAATTTAAAGATGAAAAAATTATAACATGGGCACTTTTTCATTTGATTAGGATAGATTTTTAGATTACATTGATATATATATATCATATATATCAAATATATATATAATTTCATATGTCATAATAGATATGCATGAATATATACAAATTTCTAATGTCATATATTCTACATAGTGCATAAATCATGGAGAGAGGAAATATTGGCATACAATTTAAAAAAGCGTTTTTGCTTAAGAAGAAAAAGTAATGTCTATTTTTGTTTATTTGTTTGTTTCTACTTGGTCTCTTTTATATAAAAATAACTTGTTAAGACAACAGTCTCCTTAGAGGCAGTGTGATTTTATTCAGTTGCTGTCAGATTGGTAGTGCTTAAGTTTTCTGTTTGATTTTTTTTTTTTTTTTTTTTTTTTTAGCATAGAAGCAATTGTAAAACTGGTAATTATAATCAAACATGAAACAAAGAACATAACTAAAATAATGGCTTAATAACAGAAGAAAGGGAAAGAAAAATATATTGAAAAAATGTCACTACAAATCAGCATCAAATTAAGGTCCTCCCAATGTTATACTCCTTTTATCTTTTGCTTTGATAAAGTGAAATAAGATTAAATCAGACATTGAACACAGAAGGAAAACTAATCAGCTTAATTTAAAAATGT
>PVIR01009858.1:0-51763 GCA_004026965.1 Petromus typicus | reverse complement strand
GCAGGCACAGGAAGTGGGTCCTGCCCAACAACACACAGGACGACTGGAGAATCGCAAAAGGGCAGAAAACGCAGAACACACGTTGGGTGACTTGAACCGAACTGATCCTTTCCCAAATACAAGGCAAGGTGAATTCCTGTGCACTTCTCCTGCGTCCTGGCACCAGCTCCTGCCAACAGGCTGCATCTGAAAGGAAGCCGAGGCTCAGAGGAGCTGCAGCATTTGCTCCCCAAGGGCCAACATCAGTTCTGCCTGGCTGGGTGACTGTCCTCATCTGTTGCATAGCAACCTCCCCTGTCAGCTGCCTGTTTTTCCTCAGCACTTCCTCTGTACAGAGTCTGCAGTGGGACGTGAGCAGACTCAGGAAAGGAGGTCTGAAACACCATTTTATGTTATCTGCCTCCATATCTGTATCTATAATCCTTCCTTCCGCCTATGAATTCTAGATCTGTAATCCAACTCACTACCTACATTCTCCAAATGGATATCTCTCAGTCTCAAGATCAACAAATCCTCAACGGAGTCTCTTGAATATATATCTATATGTCTGTCTGTCTGTCTGTCTATCTATCTATATCTCCTTATCATCTGTCTCCTTCAGTTATACCACTGCCTCCGCACTGGAACCACTGAGCTACATCCCCAGCCCTAGAATGAAAGCTCCTTAAGGACATAGATTGCTATCTGCTTTAGTGCCTAGAACAGTGCCTGGAACATTCTGTATGCTCGCAAAATATTTATGTGATGAATAATGAATCACTGTCACCCAACTGCTAAAGCAAAAAACTTGAAAGACATGATTTTTCTTGTGATAAATTCACTATTTTTCATTATATAAAAAATACATATTACTCAAATGCACATTCATAATTGAAAATTCAAATACAATTTTAGAAATTAAATCATTCCAAATCTCACCATCTTGAAATAACTGCCAAGATTTTATGCTACAATTTCATAGACCACTTTATAGATACATATTTATTCTTAATGAATGGGACTATAAATATGCCACAAATGCTTTACATTCTCTTAACTTATACTTTTGCCTATCAGGCATGCATTAATACCATTTTTATATCTTTATATGTTTTATTGCTTTATAAGAATTACATACTAAGTAGATTTTTATTTATCTCATTTAATAGTAATCAACCTCTGATTTATTCTTTTAAGTGGAGGCATCATATTCGATGATCATTATGTAATACAAAGCAATCAAACATTTTCCTAGGCCTGGCTTTCCTAGTTTTAGGATTTTAGGAGGAGGGGAATACACAAACAACATTGTAATTAAAATACCTTTGCACATACCCTTATTTTAATGTGTAAGTATTTTTTATTTCTATGATACCACAGACCTAAAACATATTCTTAATTTCTTGGTATTTTAGACCTTTCCAGATTTTTGCCAATTTGATATGTATTAATAGTCATCTTGTGCTTTTGATTTATATTTCTGATAAGTAATACACTGAACACTTTTATATGGCAATGAACATATTAGATTTCTTTTATAAAGTGCATGTGGAAGTCCTTCAGCCATATTTCAGTCAGGTTGTCCTCGTCTTCTTCACTTTCAGAATTTCTAAATTTTTCATTTTAGTAAGGTAATGCAGCACATACATTGCATATTACATAATAGTGCCAACTGTAAGTGCCACAAAGGCGGAAGCAGGAGGATAAGTGCAAGTTTTAGTCCAGCCTGAACTACACAGTGAGACCCTGTCTCAAATAACCAAAAAATAACCGAAAACAAAACAGAAGACCAATGATATAATTCATTGCCACAGTTATGGTGGGAGCAGCCGCCGCAAGAAAACAGAACTTCTCGGGACAGAACTCTAACAGGGCCAGCACTCAGCACCTAGTGTTTACTGTTGGCAGCAATGGTATCCGACCAGCTAGTATTTATGACATGATTTTGAAAATACACCAGGTTTCCAGCAGATTTTAGCAATATTTTGTTAACTTTTACTTTTAAAATTTTAGAAACCTTTTAATTTTGAAATAATTACAGATATACAGGAAATAGCACAGACAGCCCTTTCATCCACTTCTCATAGTGGTTGTATCTATGAAACTGCAATATAAAATCCTACCCACATTTATGACAATGACACAACATGCATATACAGTTCTATTTCCCTTTAAGGTCTTTATAATCACTACAACTATCAAGATATAAAATTGGTACATCACCAAAGGATTTCCCCCCTTGAATGTCCCACCCTAGGGGAGGCTGTGGCTGGGAAAATGGCAGACAGAATGGCAGAAGGGGAGGAGCCTTAGTAGTCCCCGAGACCGGGAGCTGCCAGGACCAGAGGAGAAAGCTCAGCCGCAGCGCTGAGGAGCGATCAGCTGAAGAAGCAGCTACAGTAGCCTCCCAACAAAGCCTGCAAACATCTGCAGTTGTGGACTGGCCACGGGGAGTCAGACAACAAAGAGAGCTATATCCATCACACTTGGATCATGGAAACCTGAAGAAATTGTTCCAGCTCCAGCCCCCAAACCCTTGAGTGGCCGCAGCTTTGAACGATGAGCTGGTGAACCAGAGGAAAGGCCTCCAGGAGCAGAGATGAGGACGAAGAACGTCCGACATCTGCGCGACCCAACGCTTGCAATAGCAGACAGCAGGCATCTTCTGATAAGCAGAAGCTACGGAACGGAAATATAAAATCTCCTCTTGGAAATGTCCATCAGCAAGACAATTAAACGATTTGAATTAAATGATTTGCTCCTCCCCTTCTGCCATTTCAAGACAATTAAATGTTTTGAACTGGGGTGTGGGGTGGGTGGGAAGCTAAAAAGAACAGTTTTCTTTTTTAAAAGAATGGTGTAAGACGTATCTTTGGAGCTGCTTTTTTCTTTTTCATTTTCTAAAGATTTTTTTTTTTTAAGTTGAGTGGTACACTAATAAATGAGTTTGAAATTAGAAGTAATTAGTATTTTATATGTAGACTCCAAGGCATTGCTAATTTTGTAGTTTCATGTGATTCATTTCCACAGGTTAGACATAATGAAGAAATTAAAAATGGTACATTTTTAAGAATTGCATATTTTGCAGACAAAACTACTAACATATTAAGAGGAAAGCAAGAAGTTGCCAGCTATTTAAAACTGTCAGCAGTTATTCCTAAACCAACTCCCTTGTTACCCAAACTGTCTGGCTTCCAGGAATAGCTTTCTGGAGAAAGCAGGACTATTGTACTGAAAGGAAAATGTTGCTGGACTATGGACTGAAAGTAAGTTTAGATAAAATTAAAATAGAGATACTTTTCTTCATGGGCATTTGTTTTGTTTAAAGTAATCATGTCTTAGGTATTGCATTGCTATCATACAGATGCTGAGCTCTTTTATAAAAAAAAATTTTAAAAATTTTATGTGAAGTATCAAGTGTCTGAAATAGCCCACTTCACATTAATGGTCATGTCTGCCTTCATTAGTCTTCAAAGAGCAGCCATTTGCTGCCAAAGTAAATCAGTATTTTGAATGTGCTTTTTTTTGTTTCTGTTTAATAATTGGTTTCTGTAAACATTTCCATCTGAACTAGACAAACCATAAGCAAGCTGTGTCTTTTAAAATACAAACTGTCACCTAAAATGTAAATATACAAACTGCTTAGTATTTGGCTGGTTTTTATTCTTTTAAAAGATTTAAACACCCTAAAAACCACATTTAACATTGTAGAAAGATGGAAAACCATCAGATGCATTTTCTGTAACTTTAAGCATTTATGTTGCTAAGTTGTTAAATCCAATTTGAATTGGACTCAATACAGGATTTATTAGAACAATTATATTTTATTTATTTATTTTAAATATACACATACTGATCACTGGCCTCTCAAATGCATATGGTAGGTACTAAAAATAAAAGGAAAGAAAAAGCATCTTCAAGCACATTTTATGGAACTGCTCATCATATATACTGTTAGATTTATGTGTTATAGAGTATTCTGTATCTTTATATTGTCTACAGACTTTTCTTTTTTTTTTTTTCTTGAGACAGGGCCTCACTTTGTAGTTCAGGCTGGCCCTGAGCTCAGCCTCCAACTCACATCACAGCAATCCTCCTGCCTCTGCCTCCCGAGTGCTGGGCTTACAGGCGTGAGCCACCACGCCAGGCACTGTGGTATGTGGTGCTGATTGCTGCTGGGCGTGAGTCTCCACGCCCAATATTGTATGTGGTTAACAGGGGATTGAACCCAGGTCCTTGCACTTGCAAGACAGGCGCTGGAACCACTGAGCTAGATCCCCGGCCCTGTCTATGGACTTTTCTTAACGTGACAGTTAAATATATCTTTGAAACCACAGTCACAGACAAAAGAAAAATGGTGCAATGATTTCCTTCAAAATTCCTACAGTGTTAAATATGATGGCAGTTTCGGAGTACTTTATTGGTGGTAGTTACTTGCTGATCTGTTTTAACAGGTAGTAATTCCAGAGAAGAAACCTGTACAAATGCCTAATAAGTTGTTCTTTTACATTAAAGTTTAGATTAAGCCCCAAGTAAAACAAGGGAAATGTGCACAGAACTATTTAGTGCATACATGATTTAATTATTTCAAGGTACATGAATTTAACTTTAACTTACTTTTATGTAGGGAAACTATCCATTTTGGTCCATTTAACTATTTTTTTGCAGTAACATCCCTCAGGTATGTAGGGGCGTAGAGTGGTTTAAGGGAGTGCAGGGGCATGGGAAAAAAATAGTAAGCAAGATATATCATATACAAGTACAAATTCTCAATGATGGATGAAATCATGATGTATACTTAAAGTGCACCAATAAACTCAATAAATAAAAAGAAAGAATAACATCCTTGTACATACTCTTTTCTTGACCCAAATGAAATGAAATATTAATCTAAAGTCAAGATGAAGAGAGAGAAACAACTGAGATGAATGTTTTCACGAAAATGACCAATACATTTTGTCAAACTAAAAAACAAGTTCCACCCTCTTCCCTATTTCCACTTCCAAACATAATCCCTGGCAGCTACTAATATATTCTCCATCTCTGTACTTTTACATTTTTGAGGTGATAAAAATGGAGTCATGCAGTATGTCACAATTTGAGATCAGCTTTTTTTCACAGCCAGAATGTTTCTGAGATATGTCCAAGTGTTTCAATAGTTTGCTTCCTTTTTTGCTGAGTAATAGTCTGTGATATAAATATGCTACCTTTAGTTTAACCATCACTCCTGAAAAATTTCTGTGTCATTTTCAGTGTAGAACCATTGTGAATAAAGCTGCTATAAACATGTAGTACGTACATGGGTTTTGTTCTTTTGTTTTCTGTGAATTTTTTGTGAGTTTGAGTGCATGCATGTGTGTATGTGTGTAAGTTCTCATTTATTTGGGAGAGACACTCAAGAGTGCAATTGCTGGACCCTGCAGTAAGTGCATTTTAGTTTACTAAGAAACTATCAATCTTCCTTAGGGTGGCTGTACCATCTCACAGTCTATCAGCAATATGTGAACGATTACTTTCTTCACATTCTTGCCAGAATTTGTCACCGGTAACTTTTCAACATACGTGTCCAGTAGCATATTTCACCATGGTTTTAATTTACAAAATTTCCCTGATAGTTAATAGTGTTGAACACTTCTGCACTGATTATTTGTCATCCATATATCCTCTTTGATGAAATGTCCCTTCATGTCCTTTGCAAATTTTCTAATTGGATTATTTCCTTTCTTGTTTTTTAGGTGCTGAGTTTTGAAAGTTTATATATTATACATATGAGTCTTGTCTAGTAAGAGTCTTGCCAAAAAATATTTTTTGACAATTTCTAACCTGTCTTTTCATATTCTTAATATTTTGCAAAGCAAAATTTTGAATTTTGAGGAAGCCCAGTTTATAGGTTTTTCGTCTTAAAGATTATAGTTTTTATATTATTCCTAAAAACTCTTCAATAAGCTCTAGGATCTAACTATGTTTCTCTACTGGCTCTCAAAAGTATTTTTAAATATTTTATCTGGGAGATCACTATCAAGGTGGGTTAGAGGTAGAAGCACTCACAGGACACTCAGAGGGTGCCCATCAGAGTCTGCAGATGCTTGCAGCTGGGGTAAATGAAAAACCTCGGCCTGGGAAAGCAACTTGAAAGTTGTATATCCAGGATCAAGGGTGCTGGGAGCAAAAAGCAGGGTTGTTTCTTAATCCCAGAACTGCTGACTGCTCAGCTACAGTGAATATGCTATCTTGGGAAAGTATCCAAACTCTTGAGGGAAGAAGTTAAGAGAAAAATTACTAGTGTCCATGTGGCTGTGATTCCAACTCAGCTGAGCATTCGCTCCCCTGCACCCACTGTCTAATCTCTTTTCACATTGGAAAACAAAGCCCAGGACCAAAATATTCACAAGAGAGACAACCGTCAGATTAGACTAAGGAAAGCCTGAGACAGAAAATTAATCAGAGGTCAGTGACTGACTTAGGACTGAGGAGCCCTTAGGACAGAGAGAAACAAAGGCTGTGTTCTGGACAGGGACCAGAAAAATGAACAGGGGTGTGCAGTGACTGGGCTCAGTGTGATCTGGCAGTAGAAAAGACCAGTACTAGAATGGGCACATTTCCACCACACCCCAAATGCCACCAAACTGCCCAGGGGGTATATCCCACCCACAGCACAGCCCCCCACATGTCACAGAGCTTAGTGCTATTGCAGGACCCATTCCACTGCCCACTAAAAACTGCTCAGCTAAGAGCTCATGTGAACTTCCTCCCACTGGCTCTCCTGAAGGCCAAGTAGAAGGCCTCTCCCCCAGGTGCTTGACCAGTCTCAGTTTTCCTTTTCTCCCAAAAACCAGTTACGTTAGTTATTTTTCTTTCATTGCTGTGACAAAATACCTGACACTCAAAATTAAAGGGGAAAAGGTGTATTTGTCTCATAGTTTGTTGAAGTTTTAGTCCATAATCAGCTGACTCCAAGGCAGAGTGGCACATAGCAGAGCAGAGTCACAGAGGAGAAAGAGTTCACGGTGCTCACACAGCAGCAAAGGAAACAAGGGACCCTATGGGCTGGGGTTTAATTCAGTGTTTCCAGTGTCTGGGAAGTACAAGGTCCCAAATTCAATCCCTGGTAACCACATACAAGAATGCAGGGCGTGGTGGCTCATGTCTGTATTCCTAGCACTTGAGAGGCAGAGGCAGGAGGATTGCTGTGAGTTCGAGGCTCACCTGAGCTACATAGTGAGTTCAGGGCCAGCGTAAACTACAAAGCGAGACTTTGTCTCAAAACAAACAAACAAAAAAGAAACAAGGGACCTTAATAGCATTTTTCTGCCCCCTTTATGATATCCAGACTATCAGGATAGGGCAGTGCCAAACCAATAAGTGTACTGGTTTCATAATCACACACCCTTAATTCCACCATCACACAATCTATCTTCAGCCACCTTTGAAAAAGCCACCTCTGACAGCATGAGGCTTTGAGAGAATATCTAGACTCAAACCATAGCAGCAACTGAAGGTGTCTGAACATAGGACAGAGACAAAACCATCCAACTAGTTATGACGACAGGAGAGAAGAGCAAACCTAATAGAATTCTGCCTGAATATGGACTGAGGAGCACCCTCAGTCCTCTTTCCAGAGCACCCGTCTGGAAAGGACTCTCTTTGTGTGGTTTTATTTCCCTATCTTTTTTCTTTCCTTTTTTCTCTTTTATTTTTTTCATCTATATATATGAAACAGAATAAGAATCGATAGTGTTTTAGTTTAAATGGCATCTTTCATGGACATATTTGGTTAACTTCCACCAAAAATTGTGTACAGAGAATTAAAAAACAAGCTTTCTCTCAGCTTAGTAATTAGTTCTCTCTTACAGTTTTCCCCAATATACCTCCCTCCCTCTTCTTCTTATTCTCAATCCACAGATAACCTCTCCAACTCTCTTCCAACTTACAGTCCAATGTAAAAAGTAACATTACAAAAGCCCTATCTCTTCCTACTTTTACTTGTAATTACCTGTTTTCTTCTTTCCTTCTGAACTATGTTCTTCCTTACTCCTTCCCTCATCTTTTATATCCCAGCCTACTTGTCGTCAGCATTTATCAGTTGTTTTTCTGAGTTCTTGATAAAAAAGTATGAGATTGTTAAAACAAGTGTCACATTAGATGATTAATATATAGTTGGTTCGGTAGATGCTAATATAACCAACTGTTGTTCTCTCCTTGCAATGCACTGACCAGAACTGATACTATTATGTTGAGTGGGTTGAAGAGTTATATACACACCAAAATATAAGCACAGGGAAGGTCACATCACAAGGACTCATACACTAACCAAATCAAGCTCCACAACAGCAAGTATTTCTAGTCTAACTGATCTTCAGCTCTTAACACAAAAACAAAAAGAAACATAAAACAGGATAACGAAATGCCTCTGAAAACTCTGAACTCCCCAAAAGCTGATCTCATAGGTACTGAAGTAGAGGAAGTTACAGTTAAAGAACTAAAAAAAAAAAAAAAAATTAAAAATGTTTGAAGAGATCAGTGAAGAAACAAAAAAGAAAATATAACATAACAAGTTTAATGAGCTTATACAGGATTTAATTAGCAAATAAAGGAGTTAATAAAATGCTTAGAGAGCTAAAAGAGGTCACAAATAATAACCTGATTGGAGTAAGACAATATGAGATATCAATGATCATTTTGGTAACAAATTAATAATCATAAGAAGAAATCAAATAGAAATCCAAGATATGAAGAATTCAACTGAAAGTATAAGAAACAGTTATAACCAAAATGAAGTGTCAGAATTTGAAGACAAGGATGGTGTAGATCATGTACTCAATGATACTTTTAAAATAAGACACCATGGAAGCTGAATCAAACAGCCACCAGATGACTCAAAAAATTAGACCATAAGAATTATAGCAAGAAAAGATGAGAAGACAATTAAAAATGTAGAAAACTTTATTCACTGAGACAGACTGCCAGGACCAGTCTGGCTATGAAGTAAGCTCGAGTCGAAGGGCCAGGATTAAAGCAAAATAAAAAATAAAGAGAGATAAAGCATGGGGTCAGGAGGACCGCAGCAAACTACAGGGTGAAGCCTGAGGCTGAGGCTGAAGCGCCAAGTTTATTTTCAGTGCTCCTTTTATAGTACTCTTACAGCAGTGACTACCTGCAGAGATTACAATCTATGGTTAAAGGTTTACACAGGTTACAATCAATTATGTAAAAAGCTTGATGTCAGTCTGCTTAATGTCTCCCATCTTTTGTTGCCCACCTTTTGGTCTTAACTACTTCTTGTTTTGGGCCAGTATTTAGCAAAAGGTAAAATATCTGCTGTAACCAGAACTTGTTGTTGATGTGTTATCATTACAATGGAGGTTACAAGTCGGCATTGCATATCGCTCTCCACACTTTCTCAGGGAAATGTGAAGAGAAACTAGGCCTGTAACCCTTACGGAAGACAGGGGGTGAAAATTAAGTGCAGGGCTTAAAGTAGGCTTCCTGGTGCCAGTGTATCTCTGGCAAAAAACCCAGGGCTGTAAATTCCTGGCAGGAGTGCCCTAACACTGAAGCTGCTTCCCACAACAGACATGGAGGCCATCAGCACCAAACAGCCCAAGTATATCTCTATCTGGGGAAACAGTTAAATAATAGGAAAAAATAAAGGAATTAACACTGGAAAAACAATGTAGTGACAGGATTCTCTAAAACCTTTCAATAATTCTCTATGTCAATGATCTTAATGCCCCAATCAAAAGACACAGATTGGCTCAATATAAATAAAATCTAACCATATGTTACCTACAAGAGGCACATCTCATCCATAAAGAAAGTCAAAGGATGAGAAATGATACCCCATACAATGGCAGCACACTTCTCAACACAAACCCTGAAGTCAAAGAGAGCCTGGAGGGAAGTATTTCAAACCCTAAAAAAAAAAACAACCTCCAACCTAGACTGATATATCCTCCAAAACTATCTTTTAAATTCAATGGAGAAATAAGATACTTCCATAACAAGGAACATCTGAGAAACTTCATAAATACAAAACCTGGGTTACAAAAAATTCTAAACAATGTCCTACAAAAAGACAGTGAGGGTCAAAACTTCATGAGGTCAAACAGAATGAAACCATGAGGCAAGGCAAGAAATTAAAAAGCAGGGCAGAAAATATTTTTAAAATAATAATAAAAAGAGAAATACCATAGAATACCATGATAAGTATAAGTAAACACCTATCAGTTGTGACCATCAGGGTTAATGGCCTCAATTCACCAATTTAAAAAAAGACTGGCAGAATGGATAAAGAAGCAAGATCCAATATTATGCTGTTTTCAAGAAACACACTTAGTTCAAAAACAAATTCATAGACTAAAAGTAAAAGATGGGAAACGATTGTGCACGTGACAGGAAAACACAAAAAAACTCAGGAGTGGCTATCTAATTTGCAGACGAAGTAGATTTCAAAGCAAATTGATTAAGATAGACAAAGAGGATCACTGCATTCTCATATAGGGGCAATCCAAGATGAAAAGTTGAAAATTGTAAATATGTATGAACCAAGTGTTAGCACACTCAACTATATAAAACAAATATTAATGACATGAAAAGCCAAATAAGCATGAAGACAATAAGAGTGGGGTTCCTCAACACCCCACTGTCACAAACAGATTAAGTAGACAAAATCAACAGTGAAATACTAGAACTGAATGAAATGGACTAGTATTCCACCCCACAAAATCAGAATACACATTCTTCTCGGCTACACATGGGGTCATTCTCAAAACAGGCTACATTTTAGTGCATAGAACATGTTTAAGTAAATGCAAAGCAACTGAAATTATCACCCGTATACTTTTAAATCATAGTGCCTCAAAACTGGAACAAAAGAAATTCTAAGAACATCATAAACACGTGGAAATTGAATAACACTCCCAAACAACCAATGGGTCATGGAAGAAATTAAACACCTTCTACAATTAAATGGCAACGCCAGTACAACTTATAGGAATCTATGGAACACAAAGAAAGCAGTGCTAGGATGAAAATTCATAGTGGTTAAGATGCATATTAGAAAAACAGGCAAACTGAAATAAACAACCTAATTCTGAACTGTAAGTTTCTGAAAAAAGGAAGAACAAGAACCCAAAGCTCATATAAGTGAGGAAATTATGAGGATCAGAGCAAAAATTGATGCAATGGAAACTAAGAGAATGATACAAAAAAAAAAAATCAATCAGTGAGTTGAATTGATTCTTTGAAAGAATAAACAAAATGGACAAATCCTTAGCCAACCTTATCAAACAAAGGCTGGAAAAAGCCAAAATCCATGCAATTAGTAGTGAAAAGTGAATACATAATAGAGCCAGCAGTAATCAAGAGCTACTGTCAAAACCTACTCTGAAAATTTGTGCTCTATCATGATGGAAAATACAAAAGTAATGGACAGATTCCTAGAGACATATAAACTTCCAAAGTTGAATGAAGAAGATATACTGTACCAATAAAGATTTCAATTTAAAAAAAAATTAAAAAATCCAATATCAGTCAGTGAAATTGAAAATTTAATTAAAAACCTACCAGCATGGAAAAGTCCTAGTCCTGAAGGCTGAATACTACAAGAAATTTAGGGATGAACTAATGCCGCTATGTCTCAAAGTCATTAACAAAATTGAAAGGGACACAAGACTCCCAAGTTCATTCTTCGAACCAACTAATACATTGATTCCCAAAGCAGAGAATGACCCAACCAAAAAAGTGAACTACAGGCCAATCTTCCTAATGAATATAGATGCAAAAATCCTTAGTAAGATATTGGCAAACAGAATACAGAGAATCAGTCAGCAAGAAGATCATATACTCTGACTAAGTTGGATTTATCCCAGGGATACAAGGATGGTTCGACATATATAAATCAATAACTGTAATACACTATATTAACAGACTCAAGGACAAAAACCATATGGTCACCTCAATAGATGCAGAAAAAATGTTCAACAAAATCCAACAGCCATGTAAGGTCAAAACCCTACAGAAAATTGGAATAAGATGGTCTTTATCTCAACTTGATAAAAGCTATTTATGAGAAACCAACAGCAGCATCATACTAAGAGGTCAAAAACTGAAACCTTTCATGCTAAAATCAGAAACAAGGCAAAGATATCCACTGTCACCACTTCTGTTCATTATGGTGCTGGAAGCATCAGCCACAGCAATTAAATAAGAGAAAGAAAGGGAATAAAAATAGGAAAGAAAGAAGTTAAGCTGTAATTGTTTGCTGATGACATGGTACTATATATAGAAGATCCTAAAAACTCAACCAAAAGACTGCTAGACTTAATTGCCAGATTTAGTAGCATGGCTAGATACAAGGTCAGTACTCAAACATCAATACTCCTTGTATACATGAGCAACAGACACAGTGACAGAGAAATTGCAGAATCAATTCCTTTCATACTAGCACTTAAAAAGAGAAATATGTAGGAATCAATTCAACAAAGAAGTGTGAAAGACTTCTACTCTGAAAACTATAGCATTCTGAAAAGGAGACTGAAGTAGATATCAGAAAGTGGAAAGACGTCCCTTATTCTTGGATAGGAAGAACCAATATCTTCAAAATGGATCTACTCCCACAAGTACTATATAGATTAAATGCAATCCTGATTAAAATCCCAACATCCTATTTCACAGTTAGCAAAAATAATCCAAAGATTCATTTGGAACCAGAAGAGACCTAGAATAGCAAAAGCAATTCTAGGTAGCAAGGACATGGTGGGGGGGGGGGGTATCATAACCCTCAACTTGAAACAATACTACAAAGTCACTGTAAAAAGAACAGCATGGTACTGTCAAAGAAACAGACCCAAAGATGAATGGAACAGACTAGATGATATGGAAACAACTCCAGAGATGGTGATCTCATTTTTTTTTTTTTTTTTTTTGAGACAGGGTCTCACTTTGTAGTTCAGGCTGGCCCTGAGCTCAGCCTCCAACTCACATCACAATCCTCCTGCCTCTGCCTCCCGAGTGCTGGGCTTACAGGCATGAGCCACCACGCCCGGCACTGTGGTATGTGGTGCTGATTGCTGCTGGGTGTGAGTCTCCACACCAGTACTGTATGCGGTTACCGGGGATCGAACCCAGGTCCTTGCACTTGCAAGACAGGCGCCAGAACCACTGAGCTAAATCTCCGGCCTGTTGACCTCATTTTTGACAAAGACACCAAACACTCTCAGTAGAGGAAAGATAGCATCTTTAACAAATGGTGCTGGAAAAACTGAGTTTCAACTTGCCAAATATGTTGATCCATGTTTTTCACCATGCACTAAACTAAAATTAAAGTGTATTAGAGATCCAAATATTAAAACAGAAAAACTAAACCTGCTGAAAAACAGGTTATGTAGAACTTTTGGAGACACTGGCATAGGGAAAGATTTTATGAACAAAACCTCAAGAGCACAGAAACTAGTAGAAAGAATCAACAATTGGGATCTTATCTTATTAAAAACCTTCTGCCAAGCAAGATAATCCATCAGAAGAGTGAAAAGACAACCTACAATATGGGAAAGAATTTTACCAGCTGTTTCTCAGACAAAGGGGTACTATCTAGAGTATATAAAGAACTTTAAAAAAATCAGCCTCCCCAAATTTAAAGACCCAATCCAAAAAATGAGCCTCTGAGACATTTTTTAGATATATATTTTCTTCAGGGTGTATGATCCTCTTGATGATCTTCTGTTTGCCAGTATCTTATTGAGGATTTCTGCATCTATATTCATTAGGGAGATTGGCCTATAACTCTTTTTCCTTCCTTAAAAGGAAGCTAAGAAACAGATGAAGAAATGTACTGATATAAACTCTCAATGTTGAATGTGATCATAATGTATATAGAAAATGTACCAATAAAATCAATTTTTAAAAACTCCGATTTATCACATTTATGGATTTGATTTTATGAAACAAAGATCATTTAAAAACTGGTGATGAAATAGCATTTTCCAATTCAGTCATCACATATACACTTAAACATTCAAATTTAAGAATACATATCATCTAAGATTCTTATGTACATATCACAATACTCTATCATGCAAACTTTTTTTTTTTTTTTTGAGACAGGGTCTCACTTTGTGGTTCAGGCTGGCCCTGAGCTCAGGCTCAAACTCACATCACAACAATCCTCCTGCCTCTGCCTCCCACCAAGTGCAGGGATCACAGGCGTGAGCCACCACACCCGGCACTGTGGTATGTGGTGCTGATTGCTGCTGGGTGTGAGTCTCCACGCCCAGTATTGTATGTGGTTACCGGGGAATCGAATCCGGGCCCTTGCGCTTCCAAGACAGGCGCCGGAACCACTGAGCTAACTCCGTGGCCCTCATGCAAACTTCTTTATAACAACTGTACAACACCTGTATAAGCATGGAAATTTACCTCCTTGACTAACAAATATGTTTTCATTTACTTTGCTCATTAGATTATCATTGTGGTGATTGCTCCTCTGTGAATATCTCCAATTATTTTCTTGTATTTTAATGTGATTTTATTGGTACAATTTAGATATACATAACGAAAACATGTATCATAAGGAATTTCTGCCTGTATGTGATTTATCTTGATTTTTATTTTTTCCCATCCCCTTTCTCTCCCTTCTATTCCTGTTCTTCTTATTTTCAAGAGCTTTGTTTCCATTTTATCTTTCTTTCTCATTTTTACATTATCTTTGAATTGTTGGATTGATTTTTCCTGGTCTCTTGTTATTTTAAAGAAAGCTTTCTTTTTCTGGTCAATAGTAGCTTTAGTCCTATCTTCTAGATCTGAAATTCCATTCACATCTTGGTTCCAATAATCACAAATAATTTCTATGGAGTTTTTAATCTGGATATGCTTTTGAATTTGTTTCATGGGTTCCATTTCTTTCCTATGTTGGGAATTCCTAATTTTCATCATTTCCCTAATCTGTCTTGTACTTTTAAAAAAATCTGTGTCTACTCTTACTTCACTGAGCCTGTCCTTGAGTTGTCATTTTTCCCCTGAAAGATTATTTTCTCTACAACATCCTTTATTTTTTTTCCCACTTCTGCTGCTTTTGTTTCAGAAAGTTCCCATAGGTGGCTCCCATCTCCCCTATTTCACTGTGTCTTGGACTTATCCTTGGTAGGCTGGAAGTCCGGGGCCACATTTTGCTTCTGTGTTATGTCATTTTCTACTTTTTATTTTATTTTGTCTTCTAAGTTGTTGCTTGTATATTTCTTATGGTAGATAGCTTTATCACTAATACTGAGATTTCTCTAGAAAATGTCTGTTCCTCAGAGATGTCTTCTAGGTGCAGGTTGTTTTGGGTTGTTGTGTCTATCCCAAGATCATACCGTCCCGATTTATTAAGGATAAGAGGTTGCTGTCTGGTTAGCTTGGCACTCAGTCCTTTGGTACTGGACCATGGTGATGGCTGTGATCCCAGACAATCACAGTGTTGTCACACAAGGGAGAACAACTGATTACAACAGGTATGACATCCTGACTAAAGAAGTACAATTAGCAATAACAACAGCATCAAGGACAGCCTAGCCACTGACAAACTGCTATTATTTTGGTGACTTTAAACATATGAGTAAGCTCTATCATTATATGACAAAATGAAACCTAAACCAGAAACTTGTATGCAATGATTTCTTCCTCAATAGAGTGATTTTACCTTGGGGGATGCGGTTATCAGTGGGATAGGGAACAAAGCAAAAAGATAATTGAAGAGAAATATAGTAGAAGTAAGAGTGGAGGGCAAAAGAGGAACACTCAGGCTTTGGGAAACTGGAGAAGAGGACAAATGAGAAAGAATGAAGGAAAAAGCAAACGAATATTGGAGCAATCCAGACAGACAAAGTGTTCACGCTCATGAAAATATAAAATCAAGAGAAATAGCTGGGGAAAGAAAGGACAAATAGAACTGAGCAAATATTAAAAACCTCAACAATCACACACACACACACACACACACACACACACACACACACACACACACACACACACACCCCCAGACAGATGATGGAAAGTGAATCAAGCAAATTAAGAAAAAGGAAAATGAAAAAAACTCCTCTGCTGCCCACAGTTCTGTTCGTGTCCCTGACATAGACCGACAGAGCCCGAACGTGTGCTATGTAATGCCGCCAAGACTGCAGTCAGTGCGGAATGTGAGGCTGGTCTTGGCCTCCAAATGTGGGAGATGTAGCCATTCTTCAGCCAACAGTTTTCCAGACAGCACTCAGGCAGCTCCCACTGTCTCCCTGCCAAGGTCTCCTCGTTGCTCTGTCAGTCTGCTGTGGTGTCCCCTTGAAACCACCCTGAGGCTGCTCCTTGCTGGGTGCACAGCCCCTCCCTGACCCTGCAGCTGCCTCAGTTGCACTCCGCTTACTAGCTTCAGGAGTAAGGTGGGGGTCCGCCCTTGTTCCTTGCCTACTTGCACTGCGGGTCGAGGGCGGGGCGGGACTATCCCCTTCCCTTCTCCAGCCTGTGATCACAGACGGCGACATGTATAGTTCTTAGTGACTCGGGGTAGGTAATCTGGGCGGCTCCAGTTCCTGCTTCACAATAAGTTTCCCTCAGTGTGGTGACGGTGTTGCGAGATTACTTCGTGGGAGCTCTTCCTTTTTTCTCCCTCTGGAGCACTAGCAGCGAAGTGACCTTTGGTTTGTTCAGAGTTCAAGCCCTGAGCTTTCTGAAAGAAGATGGTGACCCCCACCTGCGGGCGCTCTGCACAACTGTGTGGGGACTGTGTTCCCCTCACTCACCAACTGGCGACTCTAGAAGCGGCCACTTGGGAAACAGTGTCTTGTGTTTTCACTGGTGTCTCTGATTACATAAAATTCTTCTGAGGCTAGTCTGGGCTCCATTTCGCAGTGCTGAACAAAACTGTTTCTGCTGCCTACACCCCAGCCACGCAGCCATACTGCACCGTGCAGTCTCTGGCCCTCCTCTGCGAGCTATTGCTTCTGAACTAATGGATTTTATTTTCTTTCTGTCCTCCCAGTTCCCTTGTGGTTCCGAGTGTTCCACTATCTTGCCTAGACTTCTATACCCTTGTGATATGTTAGAAATGAAATTACTAGGTCAAAGGAATAAGCACTATTTCGAAGCTGCTATTCGATAACACCAAAATGCTTTCAAGAAAGGTTTTTCTCAACAATAACAATGCAGAAGTGTTACCATGCACTCTTAATATTTGCTTCAAAACTATCTTGCCCAATTTAAAGACAAAATACATTTAACTGATTTAAGTTATATTTCCTTTATTATTAATCAAGGGTAATACTTTATTAGTCATTTGTCCTACTGTGAGAGTTCTTTGTATATTAAAAATGTTAACATCATAATATCTGTTCTGAGTAGTATATATTTTTAGTTGGTGATGTCTCTTAGTTTTGGGGGGGTTTTCTTTGGTTTATTTGTTTTGGTTTTTTTGAGACATGGTATTGCTATGTAGTTCAGGCTGGCCCTGAGCTCACTATGTAGCCCAGGCGAGCCTCGAACTCACAGCAGTCTTTCTGCCTCTGCCTCCTGAGTGCCGGGATTACAGGCGTGAGCCAACAGGCCTGGCACTGTGGTATGTGGTTACCAGGGGTAGAACTCGGCACCCTGCGCTCATAAGGCAGACACCAGAACCACTGGGCTAAATCCCTGGCCCCTCTTAGTTTTGTTTATAAATTTTTTTTTCTTTTTTAGAGAAAGGGTCTCGCTTTGTAGTTCAGGCTGGTCCTGAGCTCAGTATGTAGCCCAGGCGAGCCTGGAGCTCACAGCAATCTTCCAAGCCTCTGCCTTCTGAGTGCTGGGGTAAAAGATGTGAGCCACTCTGCCCAGCACTGATTGCTGCTGGGCATGAGTGACCACGCCCAACTATAAATTCCTGATTTAGGAAAAAACGTATATCATTACTTTCTTTTCCACTTTTTAAAGTGCTCTGCTATCTAAAAGTGAAATAAATATTTCTTTTTCTGGAAAGCAATTCAGAAAAGTGCATTTAGGGTTTTTAAAAATCTACTTTCTTAGTGTTTTCTCCCTTAAGAAAAAGAACACGCAACTCCCTCACCAATGCCATGTGAAGAGAGACCTACAGAAATCATTTATAGAAACTGGGGAGGGCCACAAGAGAAAAGAAAACAGGTGTGTGTATTCCAGCATCTTCTGATACTTGACAGAGGCTTAACTCGTTCCTAAAGGCTTTTCTACATTGACTACATTTTATGGCTTCTCTTCATTATCTATTTAATAATAATGAGAAACATTTAAACTCTGGTTAAAAGATCATTCATAATTACTATCCCAAAGTTTATCTCTGCAGATGAGTGGTGAGTATTTGAAACTTAGATAAAGGTTCTTCAAAGCTCTTTACACATATTTTCTTATCATCATGACTTTTTGGGGTGATTTATAATCCTTGAAATTAGGGTGTAACTCATGTGACCCACACCAAGACCTGCCTGTTCTATGAGACTTTCATCCTCACGTAGGACAGTATCTGAGTTTATAACAATTATCCTGACACTGTATTCTTGCAATGTCTCTGGTAGAGAACTAATCTTGTGTCCATTCTCAAGCCTTAAACATCTTACATCCTTTGAAGGGAAGTCCATCTGTCTTTCTAACTTACCTTTACACTCAGAATTTATTCAAAGTCAGAGTCATGAAGAGCTACCATTGGACTATGTTGTCATTTACCTTGTGATCCAAACTCTTGCTCAAACCCCTGATTTTGACTTAATTTTGGATCCTCAGGCTCTTCTCATCTGACAACAAAAACTACTGTCACTAGGACAACTGTCTCACTATCTGCTACTTGGCAATAGACAGGAGGTTATTCAATGCAAAAGAAAAGAATTGTTTACTCTCCAACCCAAAACACTAAAAATATGAGACTCTGATGCTTTCAAGACATTAGACATCAGGCAATGAAAAACAGTGACACTTGAAAGATAGCCAAAAACTAGGTGAGTCCTGCTTGCTTGAGAGGTTCCAGTTCACGGAGCAGTGAAATAGAATGTAGTCCACAGCACTGTCTGAGTGAAGTGCCAAAGATGAAGAACGGAAAGATTGAGTTTGCTGGAGTATACAGAATATCAAAACAGAGCTACACAGGGAGAACTCTGGAGATCTTTGAAGGACTGCCATTAAGTAAACACAGGGAACTGATCAGTGAATTCATAGAAGGAAATTATCAGAGGCTGAGAAAAGAACCCCTTGAGATAATTAGAGGAAACACATGTCAAAAGGATTAGAGGAATGAGTTCCAGAAACTCAGACTGGTATGAGGGCTATGCCTGTTCCCATCAGTTAAAAAAGAAAACCGCATAATTCACATGGCCTGGAGTATTCAGACTGGCCTTGCCGAACTGGTCAAGGATACTAACCTTTAGGTAGAACTGTGCTGTTGTCCTGTCTGTGTAACAAAGCTTAAAAGCGAGAACTGAAAAGATCTGCTTTCAAATAAGTTCATTTCACCACAAAGCTGAGGATTATACAAGACTACTTAGTACCAAAAGGCAACATTTTGCCAAAAGTTTATACCAAAAGGTAAAATCCACAATGCCTGGCATCCAATAAAAAATAACCAGAAATGTAAGTAGAAAAATGTGGCCCATCATAAGAAAATTTAATCAATGTCAACTGACCAAAAACTTACATAGATGTTATATCTGACAGATAAGTACATTAAAATTATAACTATATTGCATGTTTCAAAAAAACTAGAGGAAAAATGATCACATTAAATAAAGACATGATATATATATATTATATTATATTTAATAAGGTTCAAGTCATCTGTCTAGAGATAAAAACAGCAATATGTAAGTGAAAACATAACTAGATGGAATTAACTGCTAAAGAATAGTAAACTTGAAGATACAACAATAGAAATATTTTAAGTGAAAATTTAAAAATAAACAGAGCAGAAGTGCCTTCTGTTCATGCTGTTCCTCTTCCAGGAAAACACGCCACACCCCTATCCACCCTTCAGCTCAGAACGTCCTTGATTTGTCTACATCATCATTTCCTCCTTATATCTCTCTGAGTAGGTCAGTCTCTATTTTTTTATTTAATAGTTACCCAGGGCAGTCTTCAACTCTTTTTTTTTTTTTTTTAGGTTTTTTTTGAGACAGGGTCTCGCTTTGTGGTTCAGGCTGGCCCTGAGCTCAGCCTCAAACTCACATCACAATCCTCCTGCCTCTGCCTCCCGAGTGCTGGGATTACAGGCGTGAGCCACCATGCCCGGCACTGTGGTATGTGGTACTGGTTGCTGCTGGGGTGAGTCTCCACGCCCAGTACTGTTATGTGGTTACCGGGGAATTGAACCCGGGCCCTTGCGCTTGCAAGACAGGCGCCGGAACCACTGAGCTAACTCCTCGGCCCCAGTCTTCAACTCTTGAGCTCAAGCAATTCTCCTGCCTCAGCCTCTTGAGTAACCACAACTGTGTGTCTGCCTCACCATGTATTTGTCCTCCACTGAACCTCCCAAAGTGGCAAATTCATAAATACTTGGGTCTGAGATTAAGGCCTGTCTTTTTAACAAGACAGGCGACTCCAGGAAGACACAGATAACATGTCTATTTTTGCTTACCATGATATGCCCAGCAATTTCAATGATGCTAGTCATGTGGTGCCCCTTGCATCCCATGTGTGTCTACTGCCTCTGGGATCTTGCCCTAATAATTATATGCTCTCTCCTGTAACTGCAACTTCTCTTCTGGCCTTATCCTACAACATATTATTTCTCATTAAATAAAATTTGATATTTATTACAATGCTTTTAGTTGCAGACAGTGTCATCATTGTACCCAATAGGATGTAGGTGGAATTCATTAGGTAAAATTTTGGGGAAAAGTACCACTAAAAGGAGACTCATTGTACTGAAAAGGTAATTCTGACCTCTCTACTTTGTCATTTTTCCTACCTGATAGCTACAGTTGTAGCAGAAATCCTGCAACCATGAGACATTTGGAAGTTGGTAGCTTCCAAGGATGCTATGTATCACAAAGAACCCAAAAAAAAAAAAAAAAAAAAAAGGAAGAGCCTAATGCATTGATAAAATCCTGAAATCCTACACTTCCTACCACTAGACTTGGTTTTAAAGAGAAAATTATCACCTGATCATTTGATGCATCTCATTTTCAGATCTTTGTTACTGAAACCCAAATACAGTTCCAAGTACTTGTCACAAAACTTTCCTCACACTTTCACACACATGTACGTGCATGTATACATACAAATCTGTAACAGACGATATCATTTCACTCTATTCCCTCATGTTAATGATTGTAAAAAAATTATTAATTACCATCAACATGGTCTAAATTCTCCAAAGCATTACACTCACACTTTACCCATCAATCTCACTAACGTACACACTGCCTCTTTTACTCTCATTTTCACAGTCACACATAGTATCCTTAAACTCTAACAGATTCAGCATTACCTGTAACACATATTGTTAACTAAAACTGGTTTTAATTATCCTCCATTACCAGACAATACCCATCAGACACGGTCACACTCAAGATTATTCAATCCCTATACTATCATAGGGATTCACTACCATCTCCACAGATCATATCGCACTATAAAACCACTACATAAAATCCTCCAAGGCAGCCTGAACTACATAGCAAGACCTGTCTCGGACAAATAATCCTCCAAAGCTCCTTTCACATATTCCCATGTCCTCTCCATATCTTACATACAATCAATAACCCCATCCACTATGTTCTCACACAAATACTTTCCCTATTTCTCAATGATGCTCAGAAACGTTACTCATTTCCCAACATATAGTTCATTCAACATTCTACTCAGACACTCATGATTTCTATCAACCTTTACATACTTTTTTATTCACGGTGATCACATTCATTTGTCCTCATGCATTCGCACTTCCCTTAATATTACATACATATACACACTAACCCTATCATCTCCCAGCAAGTCCCTATCTTCCGCCACATGGCTTTCCCTACCACACACTCCTGACATCCTATTTCTCAAAATACCCCACTCATTCACACACAACGATCCCAGTGTTCATCTATCATGACGTCCATTCCCCACTAAGATCACTCTTTCCTCATTCTCTCACGTATAACCTTATGCACATAGCTATCATTTTCCATAGTACAACATACACGGAGATAACAACTATCACACACACTGCTCTTTCTTTCTGCCATGGTCACATTGTCTCTGCCTTCATTACTCCACTGATTCCATACTATTCTCGACCGTTATTCACACTGACCACACTGCCACCATTATCGCTGTGTCCACACAGCCTCTGTCACACAATATCCCCCACCTCCTCGTCAAACACATGTCTCAGATTCACCCAGAATCTTGTGTTTGTGGTGCCCAGGCCACGCAATCTCAGTCTCATTTTCTCTCTTCTCCTCCACTCCCCTCTCCCCTCCCTTTGCTTGTTTCTCTTTCAGTCAGTCTGCGTCTCTATCTCTCTCACACGCACACACATACACACACACATTTTTCTGTTATTAAGGTATTACATGAACTCAGATATAATTGATTGATTTCTCCTTTGTAACCTCATTTCAGAGTTGTAGCAGGTGTTAAGTGGAGGAAAATGTGCTCAAAAGGCACAGTGTTTATTGTTGCCACTTAGTAGACAGTGATGAGTGGATTCTTTTCGGTACACCTCTCTTTAAGGAGCATTTCTTCATATCCTGTTATACCATCTAGATGGTTTCAAAATATGTCACTGAGGGCTGGGGATTTAGCTCAGTGGTTCTGGCACCTGTCTTGCAAGCCCAAGGGCCTGGGTTCGATCCCCAGTAACCACATACAACACTGCCGGACATGGTGACTCACCCCCACCAGCAATCAGTACCACATACCACAATGTCGGGCGTGGTGGCTCACACCTGTAATCCCAGCACTTGGGAGGCAGAGGCAGGAGGATTTCTGAGTTCAAGGCTGGCCTGGGCTATAGTGAGCTCAGAGCCAGCCTGAACTACAAAGCGAGACCCTGTCTCAAAAAAAATCTGTCATCAATATATTATTAGTGTGATAGTCAGCAGCTGAGCTATTTATACTACCCAATTCTCCCTAAAATACCCTAATGCCTTTGCTGTTACAGTAAAATTGTGGTATTTTTGGTCTTGAAGAGCTAGACACATAAGTTCAAGCAAATGGCAATAATGAATATATCAGTGAGTATTGTTAGAAGGAACACTTAATCTTATTTCTCATATTACCTAGGAGACAAATTTCAACTAGATGAACACTCTTGCTTTTCCTCCTGGAGAAAGAATGAGTCATATGACAAGAACTTCTTGTCATATGCAATGCTTCTAGAAGAAGCAGCTAAGTACACTGAGGTCAGACCCTTTCCCTCTACTTTTTCCAAAAGTCTACATGAACATGTATTCACCTAGCTCTATGCCATATAACAATGGGTTTGCTTTTGGCTTGTAGTTTTGTAGTCTTTCAGCATTACTTGAGACTGTGGAAATTTACTTAATTTTGTGGTTCAGTTTTGGAAACCTACATTAAAACCATTTTCTTTCCTAATCTGCCCATAAGCACTGCTGCCACACAGGGAGCCCTCTGACCTGTGGGCCTGGATGCCATTCCACAGTGCGAGCTCTCTTGCAACCAGGGTGGGAGCAGAAGCCCATGGAAACTCCATCTACTTCCCTGCCCATACTGGACCGATGCATGGGAAGGAGCCCCAGAGACTCCATCTACTTGTGTGTGCACATTGAATAAGTGCAGCAGCAGGACAGGGACCTAGGCAGTGGCCTTCAGTGTGTTCCTTTGCCTTATCCACTACAGCGAAAAAACACCCACTGGAAGAGTGAGGGAATCCTGCTGACTACAGCCATCGGTGAACTGGTGGAGTCAGTTCCACCTACAAGACACTGGAGCCTTGCAGAGTTCAAGCCTGCAAGAGTTCATTGAGCTCCACTCAGGCATGATAGCCAGAACCTAGACAGAGGGTGACGGCTGCTTATCCTCGAGTGGATGTATATTGAAGACATACTTGTAAGCGTAATACATAGGACACAAATGTGTAAGTACTGTATCTTTTCCCTAGTGTGAAAAACCAAAGGTGTAAATGAATGCCAAAATATATGACAGGTAAGGTGCAAGAAGAAGAAAATATGCAAAAGGTAAAGGGAAAGGGTAGGTAGGGGAAAGTAAAGGAGAGAAGAAAAAAACTTTATAGTAAAAAAATAAAAAGAAAAAGAAACAAAGCTTATGTATATAGGGGGTAGGGGCTGTAGGGAGGGCAGGAGAAAAGGGAAAGATGAGAATCAAGATGTGTCAGGTACAGGTAAAAGCTCTCATTGTTAAATGGGATCATAATGTATGTATAAAATGTATCAATAAAATCAATTTTAAACAGAACCATTTTTGTTGATGAGCTGCATCAGTAATGAAAATGTTTTGCTTTCCATTATTTATTGACTTCTTAGAAATCCCACAATGGACCCCCGAAATCATATAAATTTTCTTCACTGAAAAATGCTTTGTGTTTTAGCACAGAGAGGTTTCTAGGTACTATTTGTTTTTATTAGCACTTAAGACAAACACTGGTAACAAGCTCAAGTCTAAACAAGAAACTATATTGTCACTAACTCTAAAGTCCCGATTTCCCTGGACTAGGGACAGAATTCTGAATCACTGTAGTCATGGTACCATAGCAGGTGATAACTAATCAGAATGGTGAGGAGCAGGTGGAAGCACCATCTGCATTCTTTGGCCTTACTATGAAATCTAAGGGTGGCATAACCAACAGAGAAATCTTATGACACTGGGTAACAAGCCTTGATTTGGAGAAACATAAGCATTCATTCAGATGTTGTGGAAATTTTATTTAAAAACAACTGACTAGGGCTCGGGATTTAGCTCAGTGGTTCTGGTGCCTGCCCTGCAAGTGCAAAGTCCCACATTTGATCCCCTATAACCACATACAACAATGCTGGGAGGGGTGACACACGTCCACCAGCAATCAATACCACATACCACAATGCGTGGTGGCTCATGTCTGTAATCCCAGCACTTGGGAGGCAGAGGCAGGAGGATTGCTGAGTTCAAGGCTGAGTTCAGCCTGAACTAGGAAGCGAGACCTTGTCTCAAAAAACTAAAAAAAAAAAAGTGGTCTGTTTGTCTATCAAGAGATAAATTGATAAGAAAATATGTATAATGAAGTACTACTACACTGCCATAAAGAAAGGAAAATGTGAGTCATCATTTGTAGGAAAATGGATGCACTTTGAGACCATAATGGTATGTGAAATAAATCAGACTGGAAGTTTGAATACCACATTGGTTTTTCTTCTGCAAAAGAAAAAGGAAATAAAAAGAATGAAAATATGTCATGTACATGCAACTTCTCACAATGAATATAATCACTATATACTGCATATATGTACTAATAGAAATAAAACATTATATAAAATAAACATCCCATTTAAAAAATAAATGTTTGAGGAATTACAGTTAGTAATACGTACTGTATAGTTGAAATTCTCTAAGACAGTAAATCTTAAGTATTTTCAGCATGTGTACATACACACAAAAAGAACTATGTGAGTTGTACGTTAATTAGCTTCATTGTGGAAATCAATTTACAACAATATCCAAATGCCATGTTGTACATCTCGAATACACACAATTTTTATTTGTCAATTGCACTTCAATGAAACTGAGAAAGAGTAAAGTAAACCTACAATAAAAATTAAATTAGATATAGTATTTTCATCAGTATAACACAAAATTTCATGATCTCATTCACTAATTCATTATCTGAGAAATGGAAATCAGTTTTTGACTCAGAACCTCTATTTCCCTGGAAGATTTTATCTAATAGGGACAATAATACCCTTTTCTCATAAAACAAAACATGTTTTTCTTATTTTCTGAACCTAAAAACCCAATTGTTCAGGGACATACATATAGGTGATAAAATAGAAGACAACTGAAGGTATGATTAATACAAACATCAGGGTAGTTTTCTGTCTAGATAGAAGGCAGGTAGGATAGCGTGACTGCAAAGAGCAAACAGGGTGGACATAAGGTAGAGATAACATTCTGTTTCATGTCCTGGCTCAAGATTTTGCTGGCATTATTTTATTTTTATTATTTTAAATGCATGTATACATCAAGCACTATTCTAGTCACCGGTAGCACAGAAGTAGATAAGTTGTGCTCTTTTAGACCTTGCAAATTATCAAAGAAATGATTAAACAATATATAAGAACAGAGAAATTTGAAGTCTATAAAGTGTTCAGAACAAAAGATAAATAAAAATCCCCCTATTGTGAAACTTCAGAATATCAGAGATACAGTGAAAATCCTGAAGACTTCCTAAATTGGGAGGTTAAAAAAAAGAGTCCAGATGAGATCAGAAGGATAGAAGGCTCTAGAAAGAGGATTACCATAATCTGATTATTTGAGCATATTGTAAAAACGAGGAAACCTATGACAGATGTAATAGAAAAATTAACAACAGAAACAGAAAAATATGCAGGTGAATGAGTATTATTAAAATTATACAGAAATATATATGTGATACAGATGAGCGTATGATCACAATTAACTGTCTCTTTAGTGAATAATATTTGCATGATCACAAAAGTATAGAGTATTGCTAAGGAAAAAGCATGGTATAGCAGTATTAAAAAAAAAGGGAAGGCAAGTAGGGGAGAAAAAGGGAGAGTTAAATCTTCACCTACCGTAACAGAAGTCAATAGCTAACATCCGAAATAAGTACATCAAGAAGTAATTTTAGAGCCACATTGTTTGGAACTCAGATAAAAACTAAAAGAAACAGCTAAATATTTCAGTTGGTTACCTGAAATATTCTTTCAACATTAGTGGTTGGAAAAAGGGAAACTATTATAAAATACATATTCTATATACTAGTTACTATAATGAAAATGTATCTTAATTACAGAGGAAAGGAAGAGACAGAGAACCGGCATTTCAAAAAACAACAACAACAAAAAATGAATGAGGCCAATTAGAATAGATGAGAAGATGCTGTGGAGAATATAAAATAGCGAAGACAAAATGCCTCCCCAAGGGGTGCCATGTTTGGTTTTTTTTCTTTTGCGAGCTTTAGGGAAGGGATTTAAAAATTGCACTTAAGTCAAAGGGAGGTTTGCACATTAGAAGTGACCACCGGAAGACCTGGTAACTCTAGTCTTACATGTGGGTTAAGCTGGAATTAAGAGGCAGCAACCAGGAAGTCTGCAGATATGAAATACTAAGACTGCCCACAAGAGGGCACAACTAGAACGCTGCATTTCCTCTGTTTTCTTTGTCCTTTTTTGAAATGCCTGGGTTTCTGTTACTTCTGCTCAGGCACTCTTGAAATGCATAAAAATAAACAACAACAACAACAAAGACTGCACCTCCCAAACTCTCCCAGGGCAATCTCATGCATCCCTTAATTATACTACCTCTATGCTCAATGACAAATCTCACCTGTTAAGCTATTCGCGTCATAGCAGCACCTTGAATTCCTGACTGCCTACCAGCTAATTAACTTCACCTGAACTTCCCAAAAGTGCTTCAGATTCTGTGTACTCAAAATTGAATTACTCTTTTCTCTCGGATTTGCTCTGCATTTTGTGTTCTTCAGCTTATGAAATGGCTTTTACATCTATCCAAGGCAGAAAAGCAACTGGAAATCATCTCACATTCCCCCTCACCTGCGCCCCCATGCACCCCAGTCAGTGACAGAGTTCTTACTAGCTTGTATGCATGTATTCTCAGCTCATTCCCGTTGCCTAAATCCAGATTTCAACATCCCTTTGTAACAGCCTCCTAACTGGTCCTTTTGCAGCCATGTCCATCTTCTCCACTCTAAACAAAACACTCCCACCCATAGGATCTTCTGGAACTTTCTTAAGGTTTTTTTTGAGACAGGGTCTCGCTTTGTAGTTCAGGCTGGCCCTGAGCTCAGCCTCAAACTCACATCACAGCAATCCTCCTGCCTCAGCCTCCCGAGTGCTGGGATGACAGGCGTGAGCCACCACGCCCAGCACTGTGGTATGTGGTACTGGTTGCTGCTGGGCCTGAGTCTCCACACCCAGTACTGTGTGTGGTTACCAGGGGATCGAACCTGGGCTGTTGTGCTTGCAAGACAGGCACCGGAACCACTGAGCTAAATCCCCAACCCTCTTTTGAAACTAAGTCTTACTCTATCTAGTTCATTAATTAAAATATGCAACTGTCTCCTCACCATACTTAGTGTTTGGGGCTCCCTGTGATCAGGCCCCTACCTGATTCTCTTACTATATTCTGCTTTTCTCTCATTCTTCTAACTATATTGTGTTTCTTGAACACACCATAAACATACTGTAAATACTAAATCATTTCAAATATGTGCTTTTGGTCATATTGTGACTGAAATTACATTCTTCCATTTCATACTTTATGCTAACATCTACATACCCTTCAAGACAACACAAACATAATTTATTTCTGGAAGCTTTTCCCACCCAGTAGAATTAACTACTATTTCCTCTTTTGTGCTTGTAATGCACTCTATGTAGACATGTATCAAGCATCTGTAACATTTCTGCTGTGCATATTTGTGTAAGTCTCTGGAATCAGGAGTCTGTCTCATTCATATCTTCAGTCAAAATACCTACCAAAATACCTGATATAGACAAAATGCTTAACAGACATTTCTGACTGGATGGAGTCACCATGAGGATGAGGCCAGCCTGGCACCAATCCCCTTGGTATGGCAGGCATCAGTATTCAAACATAGGATTCTCCCCTGAACCCCTGGATCATCAAGATATAATACTATGAGTTTTCATAGTATCTTTCAATTAGTTGGAATTGACACAAGATATAAACTTTATTTCCCATACTTCAATGTAGGCTTCCATGATGGAGTGCCTCGAAAATAATCAAAATTAGCAAGGTGTGGTGGTACATGCTTACAATCCCAGCACTCAGGAGGCTGAGGCAGGGAGATTGCCGTAAGTTAAAGACCAGTCTGGGCTGTAGAGTGAGTTCAAGGTCAACCTGAATTACATAATGAGAACACTGTCTCAAAAAACAAAGCAAAATAAAACAAAACAGGACAGAGTTGATCTAAGAAAATTAAAATGAGATTAGGCAGGTTATTGTGTAAACAGTTTTTTACAGCACTGTGACTATAGCAATGATGTGTAATAAGAGAATGTTGTAGTAATAGTTGGTGCCAGGAGGTAAATACTGTTCCTATGCATCTAGCACTAGCCATTGAAGAGATATCTGTCATCAGAGAAGACAAAACCCCATATATTGGTATTCTGATTAAAACTCATTCAGAGAAGTCACTGCTGACTAAGGCATATACTGAAAAATTCCAATAATGAAATGCTGCACTTGAAGAACAGAAACGTCAGTTGGAGAAATGAAAAACAATGGGTAACCTTTCTTTTTCATTTCCTTTCTGTACTGGGAAAGAACGGAAAAGACGGAAAACTCCTTTCTTAAATGGAAAGAGAGGTGATTGGAACACTTTCCAAATATTATTTACAAAATAGATAAATGACCAATGTATAGCAAAGGGAGGTATTATCAGACAAAACTATTCACAGCCAGAAATAACTGGCTGGGGTGAAGGTGGGGGGTGATACCAGCCTAAAAGGGGCTGCTGCATTCGGTTGTACAGTGTATCTACTTTTCTACTATTGTAATAAAGTCTTATAAGCCAACAAAGTGGTACATCTTGTAATTCTAGCACTCGGTAGGTTGAGGCAGGAGGGTTGCCCTAAGTTTGAGGCCAGCCTGGGCCACATAATAAAACTCTGTCTCAAAAAATAAAAGTAAAGGGCCGGGGATTTGGCTCAGTGGTTCTGGTATCTGCCTGGCAAGCACAAGGTTGCAAGTTCGATCCCCAGTAACCACATATCTCAATGCTGGGTGTGGTGGCTCATGCCTGTAATCCCAGCACTCGGAAGGCAGAGGCAGGAAGACTGCCATGAGTTTGAGGCTCACCTGGGCTACATAGTGAGTTCAGGGCCAGCCTGAACTACAAAGCGAGACCCTGTCTCCAAATAAAGAAAGAAAGAAAAGAAAAGTAAATATATTACCACGAACATGGTGGCTTAAAGCAACAAAAAATGTATTCTCTTATAGTTCTAGCGACCAGAAGTCTATGCTGTTCAAAAGGCTGTGTTCCTTATCTAAGGGAGAAACCATTTCTTTGCCTTTTCCAACTTCTGGAGAATGCTTCTGTTCTATGGTTCGTTTCTCCATCTTCTCCAGTAGCCCAGAATCTTCCTTCCTTTGGGACCTCTGCTTTTCCCCTCACATCTTCTCTCTGGAACTCTTGACTCTCTTGTGAACCCTTGTTGTTAAATGGGCTCATCCATCCTTCCTTCCTTCCTTCCTTCTACTGGTACTGGGGATTGAACTCAGGACCTTGCATTTTTGTGGCAAGCACTTTGCCAGTGAGGTAAAACCCTGGCATGGGGTCATATTTACAGTCCAGCACAATATCTGCATCTGAGGCAGCAGAACCGTAAGCTGAAACCCAATCTGGTCAACTTAGCAAGACAATGCCGCAAAACAGTAAAAAAAGAAAAGAAACGAAAAAAAGGAGGAGGTGGGGGCTGGAGATGTAGCGCAAGGTAAAAGCCTAGGATTCAATTGCTAGTATTGCCAAAACAAGCAAACAAAAGGTACCTGCAAAAGTTCCTTCTACCATGTCAGGTAATGTATTACAGATTCAGGTGTAGACAGTTTTGAGGGCCTATAATGCAACCTAGCCTAGCAAAAGCAGGTTTTATGGTCTGTGTTTTTTTAAGCTATCAAGTTCATGGCAATTTGCACAATCTGGTTGTTTGAGACAAGGTCTTGCTCCTATGAAGTTCAGGCTGGCCTTGAACTCACTCCCACAATACTCCCACAACCATATGATTCTTCAGACCTCCATTCACATTATGGCCAGCAAAGGTATTTTTATTTGTTATGACAATTTTCCAGCCGGCAATAATACAGTGTTCTGAGGAATAGGTGCCATTTTACAATTCACACAAAGCTACCACATGAGCTGGCAGAAGCCCCTATTCTAAAGCAATACGGCAGCGCAGATGTAAGACATTCATAGCATGCTGTGATGGAAGAGCTCTGTGTTACAGAGAGTTGAGGTCCTGGGAGAGCCAACAGTAACAGAAAACAATCGTTAAACGATGGACTATATATGCCAGTTACTGGCCTGGACACTTTATATCCCTTATGCAGAATCCTTGCATTTTAGTGCAGTATTAATATCCTGACTTAAAAATGTTCATTTTTATAACCACAGTTACACAGCTGGAAGGTAATTAAACTGGCAAATAAACTCAGATGTGTCTGGCAGTAGAACCTGGATTATTTTTGGTAAACCATCTGACTCTTCAAGGTGAGGGAGTCAAAAACTCGTGTATTTCTTATACCTTGACTTTCTAGAAACCATATTTATTTTTGACTGAGTACTAGAATATCAAATGTTCCTGAGGCAATTTCAAGTAGTAATTTCTCTAAATACTGAGTAAATATAGACAAGCAATCTATACCCACAAAAGGAGAAAATCACGCCATGTTCAGTAGCCCCCCTACTTTCTATGAGTTGAATTCTATCTATTTTGGCTTGTTTAGTTATAATTCCTACAATGATCTGACTCTATTCCTGAAGCTCCCATCACACAGTAAGTCTAACCTCTATTGCTATTCAGTCTTTTCTTTAGAACTCCTCCTCAGGTCCACATGATAAAACTATCTCTCCTGGCTAATCCCAGTGAGCTCTGTACTACATACAGCACACTGCCTCCACCATGACAACTGGTTAAGGTAAACATCTGACAATAAAATTTTGATATTAGTTAGCTTTTTCAAGATCACATCCCTATTTAAAGGGATAAAAGACACTGTAAATCATTTATAGCCCTCGTTTCACTTGAGGGAGTCCAATGTGGAGCTGTTGGGGAACTTATCAGATTCAATAATTGACCAAAGGGTCCCGATACTCACTGAAGAATGAATTCTGATTTCTGAAAAGAATTCCTTAATACTGAATAATGGTTAATACATTATTGCCACTATATGCCCATAACAATTGAACTATTTAGGATTCAAATCACAGTTCTTGTACCTACGTAATCTTGTGGAAATCCTTCTACTCCATGTTTTTGGTTTACTCATACATATGTAAAACAATAGTGAGAGTTCTTATTGTAGGAATCAAATAATCTTGTAAACTTTGTATAGTTCGTGTAGTGCTGGTATACTGATGGGAATATAATTGCATACAATAAACAATCTTAATCAACTTTTATTAGGAAGATTTTTTATTTTTACCCTAATCTGAATTTTTTTATAAACTCTTTATCACTCTCATGACAGTAAAATCTGGCCACTGGGTACTGTTTGATGCTGCACGATATCAAACTTCCAATTAAAATTCTTCCCACATTCACTGCCATCTAGAAGTTTCCTATCTACTACTGGTGGATTCACTGATGTCAAATAAGACTGGAATCCTGCTGAGAGAATTCCCATATTTTGTATATGCATAAAAGATCTTGCCAATGAATCCTCTGATGAAGGATAATAGTCAATTTCTAATTGAAGGCTTATTTATTAAAGGTACAAAATTTCTCTTCTCTATCGATTTACAGATGATAAATAAGTACTGCTTTCTGTTTGAGGATTTTCATATACTTATTACAAAACACTTTGATGAATACAATTTGAGCTTAGATGAATACATACATATTCATTATACTCATCTAATACATATTCATTATATTCAAAGTATCTCTTTCTATCTGTCATCCATTTTCTGATGTTCTGTAAGAACTGTTATCTCCTGAAACCTTTCTCACATTCATTGTTGCACAGTTTATTTTTAATGTGTATTATCTCATGCTCTGTCACGTCTGAGCCGGATGTGAGAGCTTTTCCACACTCATTACAATGATAAAGTTGTTCTCCACTCCATACTCTGTGTTTGAAAAGGTCTTGATTCTGTTCTAAGAAGCCTTTTCCAGTTACTACACTCATAGTTTCTGTCAGGAGCGAACTTTTTTATAATTGAAAAACTTGATCACAACTGCAATTTTTACCACACTGGTAAAGTCTCAACTCCATGAAATTTCTGGCTGTTGAAAGAAAGAAAGAGTATTCAGTTTGGCTTAGAGGATTTTTACACATTTGTAGGGCCACAATCAATATGAATTCTTGGTGTGAATCCTCAGGTGTCAAATCAGACTAACATGACTAAAATATCTTTATGTTCACTGTATTGATAGGGTTTCTCTTGGCTACTCTGAGACATAAGCCTTAAATACTGATAAAAAGTCTTTTAGATGCTGATCAGACATATAGGGCTTCTTCCCACCAGAAAATCTACACTATACCACAAATTCTAAAACCTCTGTTAGAGTCAGAGCAATGTGACACATTTCTCAATGTTTTCTCTCTAAGGGCATTTCCATAGACAAGGGACACAAGTTTAGCCTTTTCTCAGTTAATAAAGTGAAAATTGTTCTCCTTATAAGATTATTCTTGTAAGTAGTAGTATTGTGGTTACAACAGGTTTTCCCAGAAAAGGAATGTGTTGGACTGATACTTGCCAAGTCTTCTTGCAGCCCCCTCTTTTACCTGTCATCACGTGCTAAGCCTTTTCCACAGCAGAAACTCTGACCAACTGGCTTCAGATTCTGGACTTTGGATTTATGAGGGTCTTTAGATTTGGACTTTTTCTCAAATTTTCCTCTTTGGGGAAATTTCTCTCTTCCTTCTTTCCCACTCTCAATTATAATCTCAACATTAATGACAGAAACCCAAACCAAGAGTGAACAGTTCACACACACACACACAAAAGAAAAACAGAAAATAAACACAGTCATTCTTCACTTAATGACAGAGACACATTCTAAGAAATGAGTTGACTTCATCACTTCACAGAGGGGACTTTATAAACTAAGATGCCTATGATGTCTCTAGGCAGTATCTTATGGATTACATCAGTGGTCTGTCACTGACCATATCGTGGCAAATGACAACCATGTATGAAATAGTCTACCTTATTAGTCATTAATCAATGCAAATGGAAATATAAGGTTTATTTTTCATTTTTCTTCCTCGCCAGCAGTTTATATGAATGCTTATCTGGCCTTTTCGCCTTCCTCATGTGAATAGAAATTAGTATAAACTTTCTGGAAAACAATTTTGTGGTACATAATTAAAATCTAGAGGACAATCATACCAATTGGACCAGTAATTTATTTTCAAATAATCTATCTAAGAAATGGTCAGATACACAAATAAAGATTTACGCATAAAACTACTCACTGACAGCCCAAATGGCCATCAATGGGGGGGGGGGCTGGATAAAGGAAATATGTTTCTTTTTCTAAAATGGAGTATAACTCTGACATAAAAAATGAGAATTTGAGTAATTTATATTCAAATGGCTGTAACTTGAGGACATACTCATAAGTGAAAAAAATAGGACACAGATGTGTAAATACCATATCTTTCCTCTACTATGAAAACTGAAGGTATAAATGAATGCCAAAATGTATGATAGGTAATGTCAAACAGTAAGAAAATATGCAAAAAGAAAAGAGTAAAGGTGGGTAGGGGAAAGTAAAGAAGGGAAAGAAAAACTTGATAGTAAGAAAGAAAAAAGAAAACAAAGCTCATATGTATAAGGAGTGGGGGTTGTAGGGAGGGCAAGGGAAAGGGGAAAAATGAGAATCAAGATGTGTCATGTACAAGTAGAAATTCTCAATGTTGAATGTGATCATAATGTATGTATACAATGTACCAAGAAAATCAATTTAAAAAGTACTCATTGAAGCATTTATATTGCTGAAAAAATGAGAACACTTCAAATGCCAGAAAACACAAAATTCTTTAAGTAAATTATGAAATATGCTTATGATAAGCTAAGTAATCATGAAGATTGTCATCATGATGTCAATCATAAAGATTGTCAATGAAATACAAACATGTCAAAGAATTATTATTGACAAGTAAGAATCATAAGATAATTTTGAGAGAATAATGCCATGTTATCAGCTGAATTTTGTCTCCTTAACCACCTGTACCTCAGAATATGACTGTATTTGGAGATAGAACATTTGAAGAGGTAATTCACTTAAGATGATATCATTAGAGTGAATTCTAATCCGGTATCCTTAATATCTTTACAAGAAGAAGAGATTAAAGCACACACACACACACACACACACACACACACACACACACACACACACACGAACAGTAGGAAGACTATATGAAAACACAGGAAAGAAAAGACAGCCATCTCCTGGCCAACAAGAGAAGCAAGAGGAGAAACCAACGCTGCCAACACCCTGCTCTCAACTTCTAATTTTCAGAACTACAAGAAAACCAATTCCTGTTGTTTAAGCCATTCATTCTAAAATAGTGACGACACAAAGATCACTATACGAACAAACTCAAATAAACTTCTGAGCCCCTCACCTGTTAATCATCAAGGCACGCCTTGTGTTTTCTTCTGAGGGACTCAGTGACTTACACATGGTTTTTGCTAAACATTTTGGCTCTTCAATTGGGCATACAACTGCCAAATAGGTAACTAAAAGCAGAACAAAGCTTGACTTTCATTTTGTAAAAATTATGGGTCAGGTCCTTCTCAGCTCTATGTCTAGGCATAATAGTCAGTTAGAGGAGTATCAACCTGAAAGTTGGCAAAACAGTGTTTATTACTCTTAAATTTACCTGTTGTATCTCCTCATCCTTCAACACTAAACACCTATGCCCAGAAGTCTCCATTTTCTCTCAGTTTTCCTCAATTCCTAGTGATCTACTTTCTTTTCTTTGAGAAGCTGTTATTTTGCAGTGTCTGGATTGTGGATCTCAGAGAGGGTAAAGTTTGCATAATCATTTGTTTTACTTTTCTTGTTGCTGAGACAAAATACCTGACAGCCAAAGTTAAAGGAGGAAAGATTTCTTTTGGCTCACAGTTTGTAGACATTTCAGTCCACAGTCAGCTGGCTATAAGGCATAGTGGCATGGCACAGGGGTATCACAAAGGAAAAACAGTTATGGTGTGCCAGGGCTGGCAGAAGGTAGGAAGCAACATCAGTAGCAGTGAAGTGGTGAAACAGCAGAAGCAACAGACACAACCAAGCCTGCCTTTATATTTCATCCAGGATACCTGCTCTTTGGGCAGTGCCACCCACACCCAGGAGGGCACCGCTAATTCCAGCATCATACACTTAATCACATACCCTAGATCCACCTGCCTCTGAAAAACCCTACCCATTGCTGCATGAGGCTTTGCAGGGGACATCTAAATATAAGCCCCAGCACCATTCTTCCATTCTGTCCTCTCTTATTATATTATTTTTCACTGTTTCTTTATATAAAGATATATATATATCTTTAAAATATACCTTTATATTATGAAAATAGAGTCAGGCTCTGTCTGAAGATTTTAGAGAATAAACTTTTATAAGGAAGAAAATGAAAATCATCTACAGCTTCATTACTTAGAGAAAATTAACTACTAACTAATATACGTTCTAACTTGCACATCAAGTACCAGAACAAAATTCTCAAGTTGCAATATGCCAAGTACCAAATTCTATGAGTTCCAAGTAGTATGGACTGTACATTGTTAGTTTGCGAGGGTTTGGATACTTGTCATTGGCTAAGGTGGGTCCTTATTTTAGTGATATTGGAAATTAAAAGTAAAGTGACTATAAATTTACATGCAAAAGATAATGGAAAGTTAGGAGAAGTTAAAACTAGGACTGTCCATTTTCTTCTTCACTTTCTTTTGGACTTCCACGGTCAGCCTTTAACATCTATATTTCTTTCTATTAACAATCTATTCAGAGCTATCTAGGTTTTTTTCTATAGTCTTCACATTCTTCTATCCTCAATCATCCAGTTACAAAGAACTTCAACATTTTCAGGTACTTCTTACAACAGTATCCTTCTTGTAGGCATCAAAACCTGTACTGCTTTGTTATTGCTCCTGTAACAAAGTAGCACACATTTAGTGGTTAAATGCCACCAATTTATTATAATTCTCAAAGGAGGAAGTCAAGACTTTTTTCCTAGTCTAAAATTAAAGTGTTAGCTAAATGGATGTACCTTAAGACCATACTCATTGTAAGTGAATAGGACACACCTATAAATATTATTGTTTCTCTAGTGCGAGAAACTAAAGGTATAAATGAGGTCCAAAATGTATAATAGGTACTGTGAAATTGCAAGAAAATGTTCAAAGAGAAAGAGAACTAGGGAGAGTTGGGCAGGAAAAAGCGAAGAAGGGAAAGAAAATATTTGAGGGTGAAAAGAAAAAAACAGAAACAAAGCTGATATATATGGGGGAGTAGAGGGGTTAAAGAAAGGGCAGGGGAAGGGAAAAAAGAATCAAGATATGAAGAATGTGATCATAATGTATATCTAAAATATACCAATAAACCCAATTTAAAAAGTAGGCATTAGCAGGACTTGTTTCCTCTGAAGGCTCAAGGGGAGAAATTATTTCCTTGCCTTTTCCATCTTGTAAAGGTTGTTTACATTTCTTGGCTCAAAGTACCTCTCTCCACTTTCCAAAGGCTGCTATGACAGTAGCATCTTCTCTCCTCTCTGACCTCTGTCAGCCTCACAACTCCAAAACTTGCCCACTTGTAATAATCAAAGAGAATCTTGTCATCACAAAATCTTTAATCCCATCTGCAAGTCCTTGGTAGTCTATCTCGCATAGAAATAATCTGGGACCTGAGAAAGGGGAAGAATCAGAAACCACAGTCAGGCTCAAATCTAAAGGAGCAGCAAATGTTGAAGTGCTTAGCTGACAACAGATATTAGCAACAGTGCCTCCTCCAAGAAAATAAAATCACTAAAAAGTTATAAAAATTTAATAAACCAGGTGTGGTGATAGATGCCTATAATCCCAGCACTTGGGAGTCTGAGGCAGGAAAATGGACACAAACGGCAGGCCATCCAGGACGACATGGTGAGTACAAGTCCAACCTGAACTATGTAATGAGACTCTCTCTCCCTTCCGCCTCTATCACGTACATACACACACACACACACACACACACACACACACACGCGCGCGCGCACAAAACCTGCATAAAAGTCAGATTACTGCTTTTTTATAATTCTGCAAATTTCTTTAATATCTGATAAAATAGCATAGATTCTCGAATCTGCTTCTGTACCCAAATTATTGTGCTAATATCACATCATTTTTTAAAGAAATCACTGTATATTTACAAGATAATGAAGTTTTAAAAGGCAAATAACATTTTAACATTATCTGAAAATAGTCCTTGAAATCCCTCAAATGGATACCTACAGTTTGTGGTCCACATTTTGAGAACCACTGTCTTATATGATTACATTTACTGCAATAAAATTTTGAAGAACAGGGTCAGGGATTTAGCTCCGTGATTCCAGCGCCTGTCTTGCAAGCTTAAAGTCCTGAGTTCAACCCTTGATAACCAGATACCACAGTACTGGGCATGGTGACTCACGCCCACCAGCAATCAGTACCACGCACTACAATGCTGGGTGTGGTGGCTCACACCTGTAATCCCAGCACTTGGGAGGCAGAGGCAGGAGGATTCCTGTAAATTCAACGCTTGCCTGGGCTACATACTGAGTTCAGGGCCAGCCTGAAATACAAGAGAGACTCTGTCTCAAAAAAGAAAGAAAAAAAAAATTGACTAACAAGTTTATATTAATCAAAAGAGAACAGATCAGTAATAGTTATGTATATACATATCAATATCAATGGAGTAAGAAAACAAGACAAAAACCCTTAAAGACATACTCACTTTTGTACCAAATAAGATCTTCTGAATTGGTTTGATAGCACAAAATAGTCTATGTCTCCCTATAGCAGTAAACACAAAAACTATGCTAATTATGAACATCTGATTTTTTTTTTTTTTTTTTTTTGGTATCAAAAATCAAACTCAGGACCTCACACTTGCCAGGAGGTACTGTGCTGTGGAGTTACATTCTCGGTCTGAACATCTGAAATTAAAGGTTAAATTCTAAAATTTTCGTAGGTAAGATCATAGAAAAATATTTAGCCTGTACAGCATAACAGAATTTTGTTCTGGCAGAAATGGGAAAAGGCTGAATTTAACTTAATAACAGAAAAATAAGGACCATATAAATTTTCTTATAGCTATCTCGTAGAACAAAAAGAGTAAACGTGGACTAGGAAGGGAAAGGTCTTTTGTGGACCTGAAGCAGTTTTGAGATGAATCAGGTTTCTATACAGAGACCAGGAGAGTATTTTTGCCTTTTGGTACCCAGAAGACACACCTTCCTAGACATAAAGAATCCTGGTACCGAGGACACACTAGTAATTCACATATGAGATGCACAAAAAGAAACATAAGGAGAGGCAGTAAGACTTCACGGGAGGTAATTTCAAGTACTGAGAATATTGATATTTGGAATAAAGTAACTGAGGAAAAATGTAAATAAACCCTCTAGCTTCATTTGCTTTAATTACTTGCTTTTAGTTGGCTTTAAAAAAACATTCATTTCTAAGGGCACACAGATGAACAAGACATTATGAGTCCCCCATAGCTCTGCTGCAGAGACACCTCTGACAGGCAGCAGGATGATAACAGTTGCCTAGGTTACTTTTCAGGGACTTGAAGGCTGCTTTTGTGAAAAGCACTGACTCTTCACTTGCATCTTAGCAGGAACTGAACAGGTGACTAATACAAGATGAAAAGGCTTGGCATCTCTGCTTTGCTACTATATTTGCCTCTTTTGCTGCCTCATCCTTTGGATTAGACTATTTTCTGCTCAACTCTGCATGTCGACACATTAGCCAGTTAATGAATGTTTGTCCAAAAGTAGCAGCACAAGATTGATTGATCTGAAACTTCCCCAATTAATCTCCTTACCCTTTAAGGCTAAAGATGCCAAAATAAAAATAAGATATTTTTAGGATTTACAGGGGCATTGTGATAGCAGATTAACCATCGCTATATATTATATCTTGTTCCAGACCACCAGACATCTAGAAATCTCCAGTCATCAGTGCTTTCTTAACCTAAGCACCTTTTCTTCTTTCCTGTCTAAAGATAAAAGGAGCTTTAAATGTGTGCTGAGTCAAAATCATTTTTTAGGGGTTAGGGGTATAGCTCAATGGTAACACACATCCCTAGCATGGGTTACACTCCGAGCATCACACACACACACACACACACACACACACACACACACACACAAAAGATTGGGTTTTTTTGGGTGGCACTAGTTTTCCATCTTCGGTTTACTGATTTTCCAAATATATCTTTTCCCTTGCCCCAACAATTTGTCACTGATTCACTGGGCCACTTTTCAAGCAGCAAGTAAATGGACTTGTGTTGAGAGCTATCTACATAATTTTTGGGAAAAAACATTTCATAGTTAAATTATGATTAGGGCTGTCTGAGGCCTACCTACTCTTCTTGCCTGTGGGCTGGCTAAGGCATTTGGAAATATAACTTATTTGTTTTTAGTCACAGTTGAAGCCTCAGTAGCCCCATAATGCTGTGACACTTAAGGGTAAGAATACATTGGCTAAAGACATTCTGGTTCTTTGAAAACTAAATAGTAATAATAAAAAAAGAAAAAAAAGACCAGATGAGACTGGGCATATTCAGGGTGGTCTGACCACTGGCCATTAATAATGTTTTGCTCATCTCATTGTCCTCATCAACATAAGATCCTTATGGACCCAAGATCCTCACCAGCATAAGGTCTTCATCAGTCTAGGATTACCTCCCTCCTCTGATGATTGTAGGAACCCAATTAAATAGTGGCAAGCTTGAAGTATCTTTGTCTTTTTCCTCACACTGAGGCGGTGACGTCCTGGCCACCCACATACTTTGAAATTACACAAGTTTCTATTGTCTTTCTTTCTTTAGCCTTCGTTTACCTGCGTTCTAGGTAGACAGGAGGATTGACGCCCTCCAATAGATGTGTGTTCAGTAACACCAACAGCCGAGATGTGGAATCAGTCTTGGCATCTATGAACAGACGAATAATTTAAAAAAATGTGGTACAAAACGGAGTATTATCCATTACAAAAAGGGGGTAAATCTTGTTAAATACAAAGAATTTAAGGACATATTTTAAGTAAAATAAGCGAGGCCCAAAAAGTCATGTACCACATGTTCTCTTTCAAATGTAGAATTAAAAAAAAAATGGACCAGAATGTAGAATTAGTGTGAGGACAGGGAATAAAAGGGAAGCTAAATTTGATCAATGTACTCTGTATGCATGTGTGAAAATATCATAGGTAGAAAAGCTAGTTAGACATGTGGTAGGTAGATAGATTCGGGCCGGCCCTCAAAAAGCCCACATGGAGGACAGTCAAGGAAATCTTCGCTGAAAGTCAACATTACCAAAGGAAAAAACCTCCCCACTCATATAAGATATCTTTGGGCTGGGGGGCCAAGACCTTGACCCACCTAGAAAAGTCTCCTGAATGAAAATGTTTTACACTTGCTATGTGACTTGATTTCTCAGTGGATCCCTATCCAGTCAGTATTGCCTAAGCAACTATACATGTTGTAATCTTCTTGGTTGATATAGGTTTGTCCACTTTGTGATTTCTCATTGTACCAGTATTACCTAGGCGACTGTATTTGCAATGTTACTGGTTGACAGTAATGTTGTCCCACTTTGAACCCGCCTCACCTCATGGCTTTGCTCCATAAAAGCCCTCTGAAAAGAGAGGTGGGTGGGCTACCTACCTTTCTGGGTTCCCCCTTCCGTCTCTCGTAGGCAGAAGCTTTCTTTCTCAATAAAATTTTCCTATGCAAATCTCCATTGTTCATAAAATTCATTCTTCGATTTTAGAGAACATGAACTTGCTTTTCAGGTTGAAAAGCTAGGCCTTGTTCACCTGTATCAGAAATAGCACACTGACCCTAAGTCTGATCAATTAATATGTGCTAACCATGTAACAGCAGATTGATGGTTCACAGTGTTGCAGCTCTTAGTGGTTCAAGTCTCAGTGGTTCAGCAGGATCAGGCCAGGAAGAATGGAGAACACCCCCTGGAGTTTAGAGGCGAGTGTGCAGCTTTATTACACTTGCAGACTGATAGGGCTTATTTCACAAAGTGATCAGCCTGGCATTGGCTGTGAGCACGTGTATACAGCTCAAAGGGAGAGAGGCAGGGATACAGAAGCAAGGCATTAACATCAGTTCATTCGGTGAGGAGGTCAATTCACTTTGCATGATTGAATAGAAAAGTACACTGGAATTCATTTCATTTGCATATGACAGGAAAGTTGGGATTACATCTTCTTGAGGATACCGAGACTCACTTTAGGACAAAAGACAATGAAGGTCGTGTCCAGGCAGGTCTGAGCAAGCCTTGAACATGTTTTAGATGAGGGAAGAGGTATGAGCTGGGAGTGGCTCCTTGCCCAATAGGCCAGCTAGCTGAAGGAGAACAAACTTTTTGCTCAGGGGTCCTTTTTTCCATCTCAATCAAAAATAAAATAAATATTTAAAAAATCTTTGAGATAAACATTCAAATAATGGTGAATCTAATCATAAAAAATCTATAAAATATCACACTCTCCTAAAGAGCTGTCATAATCCTTCATATAAACAATCTGAAGTAAAAGAAGTTTCAGAAATGATACTACCTTCAATCATTATAAAGAGTAAAGAATGATTTTTAAAAATCTACCTTTAAGGTCTCAAGCCACTTATGCACCATGGAAACAGATTCACTCCCTTACAGTTGTTCAGCTGCACTATCTTCCCCCCCCCCCAGTATCAGGGATTGAACTTGGTCCCTATGAGCTTCCAAGGTAGGGACCACTTGAGCTAAATCCCTAGCCCAGCGGCACCATCTTATAAAATGTATACCTAGTATACTGCTGTGCAGCTGTTTGTTGATAGCTAAGGTGCTCCATAGTTAGGAAAACAACTTGAAAGTGTTTTTAGGACTAAGGATTTAGCTCAGTGGTACTGCACCTGCCTTCCAAGGGCCCGAGTTCGATCCCCAGTACTGCCAAAAACAAAACACAGTGGGGGGTGGGGGGAACTTTTTTTTTTTTTTTTTTTTTGAGGTAGGGTCTTACTTTCATAGTTCAGGCTGGTTCTGAATTCACAGCAATGCTCTTGCCTCTGCCTCCTCAGTGCTGGGTTTACAGGCATGAGCCACCATAACTGGTGCAGGGGTATGTAGTTCTGATTGCTGGTGGGCGTGAGTCTCCACACTTGGCATTGTTGTGTGTGGTTACTGGGGATTGAACCCGGGTCCTTGCACTTGCAAGGCAGACACTGGAACCTCTGATCTAGATCTCCGCCCCCACCCCCCGAAAGTGGTTTTACTTTGCAGTAATTTCTGCAAATGTCTGCAAGCCAGTTTTCCTTACCTTTGTGAGCCTTATTCTTTCTGGTAGCTTTGTTTCCTGACCACTGAGGTGAAATTATATCAGAGAGAAAACTCACCCCAGCTTACCATACGAATACCTACTTTTGTAAGTATGTAATTTTTGATTTATATATTTTTTATTCTCATCAAACCTAAATCTGCTTCAAGTCTTTACTAGAAAAGTAAAAGTTATATTCATAAATCCATTTAAAAGAGCAGCCGGCCATCGCTCTATTAGGTATATACACAAAGGAATTAAAAGATTCATTTCACAGTGACATATGTGCACCCATGTTTATAGCAGGTCAGTTTGTGATTGCTAAATATTGGAAACAACCCAAATGTCCATCAACTGGAGACTGGAAGATGTGGTTCTTTTATAGTATGAAGTATTACTCTGCCATTAAAAATGATACAATTGAACCGGGCGTGGTGGCTCACGCCTGTAATCCCAGCACTCGGGAGGCAGAGGCAGGAGGATTGCTGTGATGTGAGTTGGAGGCTGAGCTCAGGGCCAGCCTGAACTACAAAGCGAGACCCTGTCTCCAAAAAAAAAAACCCTAACAACAACAACAAAAAAAAGATACAATTGAGTCATTCATACTCAAATGGATATACCTTGAGGACGTCCTCATAAGTGAAATAAACAGGTCACAGATGTGTAAATATCGTATCTTTTCTCTGGTATGAGAAAACGAAGTTGTAAACGAGTTGTAGTATGTATAGTTGATATTGTGAAGTAGAAAATATTTAAAAGGAAAGAGTGCAAGGGTAAATAACGAGGGGAAAATGAATGTAATAATAAAGAAAAAAGAAACAAAGACTGGTATATACGGGGTGGGGGATGCAGGGCAAGGGGAAAAGAGAAAAAATGAAATCAAGTGTCATATTGTGGTACAAACTCTCAATGTTAAATGCAATGATGATGTGTATTCATAATGCACCAATAAGATAAAAATTTAAAAAAAAAGAACAGCTACACAATGTTGTGATCATAATGTGTATGTAAAACGTACCAATAAAATCAACTAAAAAAAGAATAGCTACTTGTCAGAAAAGTTATAATGTTAGAAAGTTATCCTATTGTAAAAAGACTCACCAGGGCTCCTATCCCCCACGCCCCCTCCTCATGGCCATGAATTTGTCTTTCCTGTAATTCATGTCAGTTAAAGGTAAAAGGAACTGAGCCTCCTGCAAAGCGCGAACCTTAAAAGACAACATAGCTTCTGACAGGTTAGGCTACCTCAACCCAACTCTGATGTGAGACCACCTAACTCCGGGTCTATTTAAGACCGCTCTCGTGCTCTCTCTCTTCACCTTTAATAAAATCTCCTAACAGATATCCTGGATGTGGCAGGTTATTGAGCGTGGTCGGGTCCCCCTCACTTAACACTACTAAGCTATGAAGGGGTTTATAGTTAGTCCAAAAATGTTCATGTACTATCTTTACATTTCTTTAAATATCAGCTTCACAAACAGTTAACTTGGGTCAGTTTCTTAAACTTTTTCAGGAAGAAGTTAATTATTGACACCAAAGAATAAATGAGGTTTCCTAGGTAGTAATTAGTATTGATTTTTATCTTTATAGAACTTTTCCATCTGTTTTTGGAGCAAATCTGTGGAATTAACTAGAGCTACTAGGGTAGGCACTATACCCCTGAGCAACGAATAGCAGCCAACTACCTTCAGCCAGCAAAAAGAATGGGGTAATAAAAACCATGAAAGAGCCAGGGATTTAGCTCAAGTGGTACCATGCCTACCTTGGAAGCACAAGGGCATGAGTTTGCTTCCTGGTGCTGCAAAGTGTAACTTTGATCTAGTTGGAAAAATTCCCCAAAACTGACATGCTACTATGGCAAAATATCTACTCTTTATAACTTAAGTTGATGATAGTTACTTGAATGGTATAAATAATTAAAAAGTGAACTCTAACGCTAGTGCTAAGAGCAAAGCATCTTTGTAGGCACTTAAGAACTGACGATTTAATTTAAGGCTCCTAAATTGGTTAATTTAGCCAATTAACTTAAATAAATACAAAGACATTTATAGCAGTTTGTGTCCACTTTATTATATTAATTACACTATTTATACCAGTCAAGTAAACTCTATAACTAACACTGCCTCTTGGAAAGCTGATAAAATAAATATAAAGATGCTGTTTAGAGTCTGCCCTGCGTGCCCAGACCACAGCACAGCAAGTGCAACTTGTGGAGCCAGGGAGACGCCCTGAGGTGAAGATATTAAGCAGAGGGTGGCAGGTACAACTGCAAATAAGAGCACAGTGAACCCTCAAGTTATGAATGAACTGAAATAAGAACAACTTGGTTTATAACCAGAATTTTAATTTTAGCTTACAACCAAAGTCTTGAATTATCACCTAAATGCTGGCCACCTGGGTTCCTAGATGGTCTCAGATATAGATACAACACTTAAAAAATTCAAGAAAGAATATTACAACATGTAATGGAGTTAATTGAGAAACCCTGGGCCAATGCCTCAAAGGACACTGAGATCTATCTATGTGCAGGAGAGAGATCCTGAAGCCTGTGCAGAAGATCCTCAGTCTTCTACTGAGAACCTGAGTTACAACCAGCTCTCTGGAACAAAATGAGTTCATTAGTCAGGAGTCTACTGTATTCAAAAGAATACCCTTAAGTGTACGTGTGAAGCAACTATTGAAGGCAGAAGAACCCATTTGAAACAACTAGGATAGTATTTTATTACTAGCAGTAGACCAGGAACAGTATCTATAAACAACAACCAGCATTTTTCCCTACACTGGGAACCCATCTGGCTCTACTTAACAAATCTTAATACCAAGATGTTGTTTACATCTAACTTTATCACATTCTAGCTGAAGAAAAGTTCAAGAAGGCTGATAAATGTAATTTAAAAAATATCTAGCAACCAACAAGGTAAAATTCACCGTGTCTGAATGTAAACAAACATTACCAGAGACACAAAGACATTTTAAAATACAAAAACTCCAATATATTTAACCCAACCGAGAACTGACATGAATGTCAGAATTAACAGATAAAGACAATGAAGCAACTATAATATAATCTATTCATTCAGAAATGTGAGTCATGAAATACATAGCAAAGATTCTAAATTAAAATTTTAGGAAAGTAAAACATGATGCCTGAGGTAAAAAATGTAACAAACTGGAGAAATGACGTATTACACAATGGAAAAGAAAATATTCAAGAATTTTAAAGATACCAATAAATATTATCCAAAATGAAATATAAAGAAAATATAACTTTAAAATGGCAGGGACAGTATCAACTGAACCAAGACAAACAACTTAATACATGAGTAACCAGATTCCCGTGAGACTGGAGAAGTAAGCCGGGCATGGTGGCCACATCTGTATTTCCAGCACTCTGGAGGCAGAGGTAAGAGCATTGCTGGGCTACATAGAGTGTTCAGGACCAGCCTAAACTACAAAGGGAGACCCTGTCTCAAAAAACTGAAAAAGAAAGAGAGAGAGAGAGATTGGAAAGTAGCAAAACAGGAAATTTTTGAAGAAATAATGGCTTAAAATTTTCCAAACTTGATAACTGAAAGATCTGAGAATATATACAAATTTAAAACACAAGAAACATGAACTAGTTCATGTACCATGAGGTACATCACATTCAATTTGTGTAAAAGAAATGAAATTATGGAAGTATTTCAGGAAGAATAAAAAGATCATATTAATAAAAAGACTTCTTGTCTGAAAAGATGGATGCAAGAACATGGGGAACAACATTTCATAAAAGTGAAAGGAAAAAAACTGAAATAAAGAACCTATCCCCACAAAGGGAAAATAAGGGTCTATACTCATAGGAAAAAGAGGCTGAAGGCTTTTGAAACAAAAGCTGAAATAATTCATCATCAGGAAATCTAGGGCCAGGGATTTAGCTCAAGTGGTACCACCCCTACCTTGGAAGCACAAAGACCTGAGTTCAACTGCCAGTCCTGCAAAGGAAAACAAAAAAAGGGAAATCTAGATTATGGTAAATGTTACAGGAAGCCCTTTAGACCAAAGGAAAAAAGATAGTAGGTGAAAATACAGATCTACACAAGGGAATGAAAAGCAATGGAAATGAAAATTACACAGGTTAAAAACATATTTTTCTTATCTAAATCTCTTTAAAAGATAATTGACAGCTCAGACAAAAATAACATCTAAACAAGTGAAATATACAATTACAAAAAATGCCATGAGGGACTAAATGGGAGTATATGGTAATCAAAAGTTGTTATACTCTGTCAAAGTCACTATAATATCATTTGAGGGCAGACAAAGATACATTAAATTTGTATGTAAACTTTAAAACAACTACTAAAATAAACATCAAAAGCTAAAAAAAGGAGAAAGACACAATAATAAAAAAATGTTCAATTAATTAAAAAGATAAAGGAAAACTAAGACAAGATAAATAGAAAATATAGCGACATGATAAAGTAAAATCTAACCACATATCCATCATCAATAAATGCTAATTTTCTAGACACCCCAATTAAAAGCAGAGACTGTTATACTGAATAATAATAATAAAATTCATTTCTATGTTGACTTTAAAATGGAATACAAACTAGTACAACCACTTTGAAAATCAGTATGGAGATTCCTCACAAAACTAAAAAGCCTTATTCACCCAGCTATATTTCTAGTGTCTCCCTGAAGGAACTAAACTCATCATGCTATAGTCATAGATACAAATCTGTGTTTACAGCAGCACAACTCACAATAGCTGGATAATGAACTGGTCTACACTTGCATCAGTACATGAATGCCTAAAGAAAATGTGGCATATATACAGGGGAGTGCTACTCAGCCATTAAGAAAAATAAATTTGATTTATTTGTAAGAAAATGGATAGATACTAAGACAATAATACTAAGTGAGATAATTCAATCAGAAAAGTTAAATATTACATGATTTCTCCACTACCATATGAGATCCAAAATATAGAAAATTTAAAGAGCAAAATAAAAGAGCCATGTTAAGAAACGGGGAGGTAAACTCTATAAAGATGCAAAGAGGATCAGGGGAAAGAGGGAGAGAAGGGAGTGGAGGCAGGGGAAGTAAAAACTACCAGACGCAACAAAATAATCAAAATGCAACAGGTATACCTAGAAAATCTCCAAGATGAAAGCACTAGGTACTGCAAACATACAATACTAACAAAAAATATTTTTAATGTCTCTAAGAAAATAAAGCATACCCTTACTCAGACTTCAGCACTAGGAATACTTGACTTGAGAAAACTCTGCTCCCTCTACATATCAGAAGAGAGGAAGTGCTTTGGGGATCTGGATCCAAAGGCTCAGACCAGAGTCCTTCCCAGTGGCATGCTTTTCCAACAGTTAGGTGAGGTGGCTGCTGGATAGCCACTGCCTGAGGGTAGTAGCAGCTACAGCTACGCTAACAGAGGAGGCTACAAGGCCTCCTGAAAAAGGAGACTAACTTTAGAACAGAAAATAAAAGTTCTGACTCCTCATCATATCAGGGCTATTCTGGAGACAAAAGGTTACTTGTGGTTAACAGCAAAGAGGTTATCAAGTATCAGGCCACACTCTTAGACACACCTGAGGTTATTATAAAAACTTGTACTACTCTTGATCCTGTCTGTTTCATGCCTGCAGACGGAAAAGTTAACCACTTTTGTAAGCAAGTCATCTCCCAGACCTATACAAGCAGGCAGGGCATCAGTGACCTGCCCACTGAGGTTCACATACTGAGGTGTGGTTCACTGATGGAAGTAGCTTTGTCCAAGAAGGACATTGAAAAGCAGGTTGTGCAGTTTTCCAAAAAGTCATTAAAAGTTAACCCTTCCCCCAGGACCTCATTCCAAAGGCACAGCTTTAGTATTAGCAAAAAAGGCAAGTATCTTCTGATCTACACTTTTACAGACCAGGTTGAAGCCTTCCCTGCTCATTCAGAAAAAGCTACAGAGGTAGTCAAGGTGCTTCTTAAAGAATCCCCAGATTTGGACTACCCTAGTCCATCCAAATTAATAATAGGTCTTCAATCTATCAAATAACTCAGCAGGGGGCAATGGCTTTAGGAATAAAATACTACCTCCATTCCACTTGGGGGCCTTAATCTTCTGGAAAGGTAGAGAGAGCCAACCAGATCCTAAAGCAAGATCTGATAAAATTTTGCCAAAAGATGTTCAAACTGGGTGAAATCTGAGCCCATTTGAGATGTTATATGGGAGGCCATTTCTATCCTCTGATATGACAGTAGACCCACAGATCATGAGACTTTTACAATATCTTATTAATCTGGACAAAGTACAACAGGCTATCCAAATACAGAGTAACAGACTCCTGCCAGCTTCTGGCCCAGGGGAAATGGGTGACCAAGGGCTCATAAAAACTTGAGGAAAAGGGACTTGCACAGATCAGTTAAAGCCCTTTTTACTACTACTTACCACACTCATTGCAATAAAGGTGGCAGAGACGGATAACTTAATTCATTTTTCTAGCATAAAGCTAGTTCCACCTGAACTGTCTAAAGAGAAAGACCACCCAAAAGGAAAAAGCTATGCCTATGAGCCTCTGAAAGACTTGAGATTTCTCTTCAAAAAGAAGACCCTAGTGCTGCTGCAGATATGTAAACAGAACTTTCCCAAGGCTAATCTTGATAATTCATCTGATATTCCTCTCTCACACAAATTTTCCTCCAAAGGAAGGGCAGAAATCTGACTAGGTCCTCATATTTGAGCCAGCAGTAAAGTTCCTTTCTCCCATCAAACAGGCAGCTCAACAATCACTAGACCTTCTCTCATTGTCTTCTGACACATTTTTTCCTACAACCCAGCCAGTGAGCCACAGCACACCAAGGTAGCTGGGGAGAGCACGTAAGCCCCAATAGATAGTGTCTACAGCCCCTACTAGGCAGAAGCTATAGAAGATAAGAGACCACCATCCCCTCAGCACTCCCATAAAAATTATGAGGGTATGTGTTTCTCAGGGGAAAAATGAGGCAGGAAGGTAGGATATGGCAAATCTCCCTAGGAGAATAAGTGCGACCCATTCATTACAAAATGCCAAGACATATGCATAGAGTCGTCCCCGTATGTGGACTTCTCACAAGTACTCCCAATGTGTGGAACAAATACAAAGAAGATGACATGCCATGAAGAGTTCACTAATGTGCAGTCTCCTGTTATTTTTATTTTTCCTCAGACCAAGCTTGCTCTGCACAGCCAGTTTTCTCCTTATCTTTCATTTTTCCTACCTCTAGTTTTTTCTATCTCAAATAAGCATGAAACTTGACTACCATTTTGCTTGTTTCATTCAATTCTTTGTTTGACATGGAAAGAACCTAGAAACTATCTCCAGAAAGAAACTCCAATGCCCTCAATCTGGCAAGAAATCCATATATATAAAGAATATTTGAGGGCCGGGGAGTTAGCTCAGTGGTTTCGGCGCCTGTCTTGCAAGCGCAAAGGTCCAGGTTTGATTCCACGGTAACCACATACAATACTGGGTGTGGAGACTCACGCCTAGTAGCAATCAGTACCACATACCACAGTGCCAGGCGTGGTGGCTCATGCCTGTAATCCCAGCATTCGGGAGGCAGAGGCAGGAGGACTGCTGTGATGTGAGTTTGAGACTGAGCTCGGGGCCAGCCTGAACCACAAAGTGAGACTCTGTTTCAAAAAACCTAAGAAAAAAAAAAAAAAAAGAATATTTGAAGACAGCAAAGAATATTTGGAAAAAATGTGGAATACCTTATAACTATTTTTATATGGATTACATATTCAAATGTTATTTTGATACATGGGTTAAATGAACTGTATTGTTAAAATTAATTTCAACTGTTTTTTCAACATTTTGTGCAATGTAGTTGCAAGAAAAACATATTAAGTATTTCCACTTAAAGCTTCAAACTGTAAAGAAAAAAATTTTTTTTTTTGTCGACAGGCAGACTGGCCCTGAGTTCACTATGTAGCCTAGGCAAGCCTGGAACTCACAGCAATCCTCCTGCCTCTGCCACCTGAGTGCTGGGATTACAGGCGTGAGCCACCACACCCAGCACTGTGGTATGTGGTTACCAGGGATCGAACTAGGGACTTTGTGCTTACAGGGCAGGCGCTGGAACCAAGGAGCTAAATCCCCAGCCCCCCAAACTATAAAGAAATTGAAATATGTCATTCCTGGACAAGGAAAAGCTGGACAAAATTAAAATCAAATAATTTTTAAAAATCACCAGAGGGGGCCGGGGAGTTAGCTCAGTGGTTCCGGCGCCTGTCTCGCAAGCGCAGGGACCCGGGTTCGATTCCCCGGTAACCACATAACAATACTAGGTGTGGAGATCCACACCCAGCAGCAACCAGTACCACATACCACAGTGCCGGGCGTGGTGGCTCACGCC